>SJYX01004265.1:257639-288195 GCA_006410675.1 Oreotragus oreotragus | reverse complement strand
GGGATTGGAATGAAAACTGACCTTTTCCAGTCCTGTGGCCATTGCTGAGTTTTCCAAATTTGCTGGCATATTGAGTGCAGCACTTTCAAAGCATCATCTTTTAGGATTTGAAATAGCTCAACTGGAATTCCATCACCTCCACTAGCTTTGTAGTGATGCTTCCTAAGGCCCACTTGACTTCACACTCCAGGATGTCTGGCTCTAGGTGAGTGATCTCACCATCATGATTATCTGGGTTATGAGGATCTTTTCTGTACAGTTCTGTGTATTCTTGCCACCTCTTCTTAATATCTTCTGCTTCTGCTGCTGCTACTAAGTTGTTTCAGTCGTGTCCAACTCTGTGTGACCCCAGAGGCGGCAGCCCACCAGGCTCCCCCATCCCTGGGATCCTCCAGGCAAGAACACTGGAGTGGGTTGCCATTGCCTTCTCCCCGCTTCTGTTGGGTCCATACCGTTTCTGCCCTTTATTGTGCCCATCTTCGCATGAAACGTTCCCTCAGCATCTCTAATTTTCTTGAAGAGATCTCTAGTCTTTCCCATTCGATTGTTTTCCTCTATTTCTTTGGATTGATCACTGAGGAAGGCTTTCTTATCTCTCCTTACTGTTCTTTGGAACTCTGCATTCAAATGGGTCTATCTTTCCTTTTCTCCATTGCCTTTTGCTTCTCTTCTTTTCACAGCTATTTGTAAGATCTCCTCAGACAGCCATTTTGCCTTTTTGCATTTCTTTTCTTGGGGATGATCTTGATCTCTGCCTCCTGTCCAGTGTCAGAAGGTGCTAACTGCTTGGAAAACAAAAGTCATGCCCGGAAGGGGATTAGCAAGTGCAGGTGTTGTGGGCCCGCAGGATAGACGGGAGGGGGAGGTGGCAGAAGGCTGGAAGAAGGTAGGGGCAGCCTTGCAGTGTCGAGTCAGAAGGTCCAGGCAGGGCACAGGCTCCAGGGAACAGTAGGGGCACCTTGGGCCTTGCAGATGATTGCGTTACTGACTAGAGGTTTTTTGCAGAAACTAGTTCCTGTGGCCTTAGCTTCTGATAAGTGAATATTGAAACTTTTGCAGCTCATAAAGTTCGGGTATCAACAGCCATATATATATGTCTCTGGTCAATAATTTGTTCAGGTCCTGGCCTTCTCCACTGAGTTAACAGAAGCAGCTGCCGGGGTCTGAGCACAGGAGTGACCGCTGTGTGGACAGGTGCCTGGCTGGGAATGGTCTGCTGCCTCTGGCAAGATGAACCACCGAGGGCAGTGGAGGCCTGCCTTTTTGGGTGATAGTTTGCTTCTTGCCCGGGGACGTCGGTCCTGAAGGGCTAACTGTTTGGAGAGACAGCTCCCAGCAGTAGGGGTGGAGCGGGGATACGTGCTGGTCAGAGCCTGGCCCTGCCGAGGACCCGCGCGGCCCAAATAAGTCCTCATCCCAGAGAAGGGTGTGTCTGCTGGAGAGGGAATGGCTGGGGCTGCCAGAGCTTGGAACAAAAGAGAATAAGCAATCAGAAGGCAGCAGCTTGCCACGCTGAGCAGAGCGAAGCTGTTTTCCTGGAGTGAGAGGGAAAATGTGGGAGCAGCCAGCCTGCTGCCCTGTGGGCCCCTGCCTGCCCCCGCCCCTGCCCAGGGTCCGGGCTGGGGCGGAGCTGCCTGCCGGAGGGCTGCTTCTGGGGCTGTGGGCTGCTGAGCTCGCCCTGTGCGTGCACAGCTGTGAGCCCGGAGCAGGCAGGACTGTTGTGGAAACTATCCGCAGACTTGGAAGGCCTGAGCAAGGCAGCACAGCCCCGGTTTTGGTGAGAATCCAGATGGTGCCTGTCTTCGCCCAGAACCTCCCCGCTCTGTCTCCCTGCTGCCCGCTCTCCCTTTCTGCAGGGATCAGACGCTCAGCCAAGAAGCCCTGGCCGCCTTCCAGCAGCCAAGGGCCGCAGGCCTGACTCCTAGCCCTCACCCAGCCCGGCTGCTCCTGTGGGCTGTCTCAGCCCGTGACTGGCCGAGGTGCTGAGCAGGTGTCTGCAGCTGAGCTGGCGAGGAAGCCAGGTGTGCGGGGCAGGGCTGTGATCGGGCGGGAGCTGGCCCAGGGCTTAGTCCTCGCTGTTTGGACCAGCCTACACCTGCTACATCTGAAGAGATGGCGCCTTTGTGAACCTCCCTGGCCCCGCACCTTCGTTCTGGGTCCTCCCTCCCCAGGGCTATAGGCAGCCTCAGAGGGGCCCAAGACTTAGAGCCTACCTGCCTTCTGGAGCCCCAGCCTTCAGTCAGCCCTGGGGCAGCTGGTTGTCCTTGCTGGGGCCCAGTCGAGACTGCCAAGACCAGGTGCAAGGGCTGGGCAGGAAGGGTGGCCTGCTGCAGACCCCTGACTTATGAGGCTGCGTGTGCCCGCATTCACAGAGGGTGGGTGGTTTAGGTGCAGGGCAGGGCGGCTAGCAGGCCCAGTGTCATAATAACCAAAGGGCACCGTGTGGACCTCCTGGGGAATCCCATTCCAACGAAACAGCTGCGTGCGGACATTGTTGAGACAATCAGAGAAACCCGAGCCCAGGTGTGGGGTCATGTAAGGAATGCTTGTTGTGTTGCTGCTGCTGCTGCTAAGTCACTTCAGTCGTGTCCGACTCTGTGTGACCCCATAGACAGCAGCCCACCAGGCTCCCCCATCCCTGGGATTCTCCAGGCAAGAATACTGGAGTGGGTTGCCATTTCCTTCTCCAATGCATGAAAGAGAAAAGTGAAAGTGAAGTCGCTCAGTCTGTCCAACTGTTAGCGACCCCATGGACTGCAGCCCACCAGGCTACTCCGTCCATTGGGTTTTCCCGGCAAGAGTACTGGGGTGGGGTGCCATTGCCTTCCCCGGTTGGTTGTGTTGGGCAAGAGAATAATGTGATTACTTTACAAGGGGAAAAAAGTCCTTATCCTTTTCTGTTAGAAGATCTTTGTGGGTAAAATGATCTGAGGTTTAGATTTGCTTTTAAATTCTCTGGAAGGAAAAAGGTTGGAGGGGTTGGGGAGGATGTGATGAATGCAGTCGTCATTCACATTCAGACGTGGGCTTGGGGGCAGCTCTCAGCCTCTCTTCTTTCAAGAGCGTTGAAAATCCCTGTGTTGTTGTCGTTCAGCTTCTAAGTCGTGTCTTAGCGACCCCATGGACTGCAGCACGCCAGGCTTCCCTGTCCATCACCAACTCCCAGAGCTCACTCAGACTCACGTCCCTCGAGTCGGTGATGCCATCCAATCACCTCATCCTCCGTCGTCCCCTTCTCTTGCCTTCCATCTTTCCCAGCATCAGGGTCTTTTCCAGTCAGTCAGCTCTTTGCATCAGGAGGCCAAAGTATTGATGCTTCAGCACTAGTCTTTCCAGTGAATACTGAGTTGATTCCTGTAGGATTGACAACCCCTATAGTAACCAGTGGGCTTGAGCAGCAGCAGCTCAGAGTTGGGAAGGTCTTGTCCAGTGGCAGAGGAGACCCTCTTTCTGGTCTTGCTTCTTCTAAACCCTGAGTGTCTGCTCAGTCCCAGGATGTGGATTAAAGCACGTAAGCCCTCATTCACTTGGCTAAAGCAGCAGTCCCCAGCCCTTTTGGCACCAGGAACCAGTTTTGTGGAAGACAGTTTTTCCATGGACTAGTTGGATTGTGGGAGTGGGGGGTGTTGGGGATGACTTGAATGCATTACATTTATTATGCACTATATTTCTATTATTATTACATCAGCGCCACCTCGGATCATCAGACATTAGATGATCTCCCTGGTCCCAAGGATGAGCACGTGAGCCTATGAGCACGTGAGCCTCCTCCCCCAGGAAGAATGGGGGAGCTTGTCTCCACTCCACAGCTGGGGACAGGCTCCAAGAGGCCACACGGCTCCCAAGGGAGAGGAGCCAACCGTCTGGCTTCAGAGCCCATACTCCTGCCAGCCGGAGTATCCCAGCCACGCATCCCCGAAGCACCCCAAGCACTCTTGAGTGACAGCCTCCTTTCTCCTCCCCAGCTGTCCTCGCTCTGCCAACTCCTCAGCCTCATGAGGCCGTCATCCCTGAGGCAGTACCTGGGCCCTGAGACTGTGCTGCCTGGCCAGGAGCAACAGCCAAAAGCCAGTGCCCAGCTTGACCACAAGGTGAGCACCCAGCCCCTGCCCGCCTTCACCAGGGTGCCACCCCAGGGATGGCAGGGCTGTCCACACGGCACAGCCTCGGGGGCTTAAGGCTGCCATTCCCAAAACCCCTGCTGCACAGGACCACGCCTGGCCAGCTACTCCTGCCCACCCCCGTAGAGCCTGTCCCTGGCGCCCCTCACAGAGGTGGCGCCCTGTGGGCACAGGCACGCAGGCTTGTGGGTTTTGCTGTGTCCTTTGCAGCCTGGCGTGGCTTTGCTGGAGAGGACACAGGAACTGAATTGCTGGTGAGGGGAGTGGGATGGAAAGGAGTGCCATAGACAAGCAGCACAGGGAACATTCTCATGCACGAAGCCGCCTGTTTCTGGCGATCAGAGCCGAGTCTAGCTCCCTGTTCCTATTTCCTGTGGTCCTCACTAAGGCCAAGTTCCTAAGCTTTCCCAGTTCTTCCCAGACCTCACTCGGCTTGCCTGAAAATCACGCTTGGAGGGAGTCAGGAGGAACGAGGAGCCCCAGAGCCTGCAGGTCGTGGGGCTTGGAATTGTCAGGCCTGTGGCCTCTGGGGTGAATGTCAAGCTGGGGTGAATGTCAAGCCGGGGTGACTGTGTAGGGCCTTCAGGCTGGGATTCCCAAGCTGCTCTCCCTCAATGAGCGCCCCCATCCCTCCATCCCTGGGGAATGGGGGATGAAGGATGCAGATAGGCATCTTCCTAATTTCAGAAGGTGGTTAATTCCAAAAGCTCTCCTGAAGGTTGGATGTTAACAATCAGGAGGCCAGCCTTTGGGCATCATTCTGCAGATCAGATAAGTGAATTAATTACTTAATGAACACAAATGAACTATTAAGAAGATGTGATCACCCCCAGGTGTACACTCCTCTGCTGGAACACGGAGGGAAGGTTCTCAGCTGAGCCTGACGTGAGCATACTTCTGAGGCTGCCGCCTCCCAGGAGAGCCTGTCTTCTTTCCGGTCCCTTTCCCCTGAATCTGGAGCCTGTTATGGAGACTGAGTTTGGTTGTTCAGGGATGAGGGGTGCGGGGCTCGAGAACACAGGTGGGGTCAGCCTTTGGGGATGGTACGTCTGAACAGAACACAAGTGGGCAGACCCCAGGCCTGGGCTAGAGAAAGGGAAAAAGTAACAGGAAGAAACGAAGGTTGAGAAAGGAGAGTGGAGGCTTGTGTCTGGTCTGAGCAAGGCACCTTGGGGCCACCCCTGGGCCTCACCTGCCTCGCAGAAGTGGTGTCATTGCCTGGCCAGAGGGTGCCATTTGGCTCATTGCATTCCAGAGCCCATCTAGTAGGAGATGTCCCTTCAAAAGCCCAGGAAGAGAGGGGAGTAGCGGGCTCAGGGTATCCTTTTATACTTGAGGATTGTTTTCATGCATGTAATCCTGGTGGCTCAGACGGTAAACAATCTGTCTGCAACGAAGACCTGGGTTCGACTCCCGGGTCAGGAAGATCCCCTGGAGAAGGGAACAGCTACCGACTCCAGTATTCTTGCCTGGAGAATCCCATGGACAGTAGAGCCTGGCGGGCTACAGTCCATGGGGTCGCAGAATGTTGGACACGACTCAGCGTGAAGGTTGCTGTGAAGTGTCCCCTTGCTCGGCTGCCATATTGAAAATGACGATGTGGCTGGGAAACACGGGGCAGGCATGTCTCGGCCAGGTGCCCCACACATGTAGGGCGTGCTGGTCCAGGGAGGCCAAGGCCGCTCTTGCATGCCTCTGTTGCAGCTCAAGCCCGTGGGATTGATCCTGGCCCAAGAGGTGGGGAGCCTACACCAGAGGAGAGGCAGGGCTGGTGGGGGGACATGGGGGTCTGCACAGCAACATGAAGCATCCTGTTTCCTCCCTGGGCCAGGGACTGTCCGGACTGGGAGGGGCTAGGTGGGGCAGGTGACTGCACTCCCGCCGCCGGGCCCCACTTCCCACTCAGCTGACTGACTCCTCATTAGGCCCCAGCGTGTTTCATCTTCAAAGGTGATCAGGCTGCTCACCAGCCAAAAGAAGCAGTGCCCTCATCCGCCCTGTTTTACAGGGAGTGGTGGTCGGGGCTCACTGAGCTTTTATCTGCAGAGCTCAAAGTCTCCGCCTTCTTTCTCCCGGGGTGCAGAGGGGAAACTAAGGCCAGAGTGAGGCTGGCCCAAGGCAGCCCAGCCTGGAGAAAAGGGGGACAGGCCCTTCCCAGCGCTGGGCCCCATCCCCTGGGTGCCCACTCCCTCCTGTCTAGGAGATTTCCTGCTCAAGACTGCCGGGTCACAGCCCTTCTCCAGCGCTGCAGATAAACACTTGTGCCAGCCTCCATCCCAGCTCCCCCATCCTGTCTCTGCCTGGGGCCTTGGCCCCACTCCTGCTTCCCCTGGGAGGCTCCTTCCCGAGAGGCTGGTTGCTCAGATGCCCGAGGCATGCCACTCTCTCCTCTCTGATTCCCTGGCTTTGCAGTTGTCCTTTGACTTGTCTGCCTCCCCGGCTAGACTGTGGGCACAGCTGCTGTGCCAGCATAGCCTGCTGAGTTTGGCACTAGATGATGGAATGAGTGAAGAAGTGAATGAATGCAGTTGTAAGTCTCCCTGTCTGAGCTCTCTTCTTCCACCCCCTCTGGGCCTCCCACCCCTCCGCTGGAAAGCTCCCTCCCTCTGCATGCCCTCTGCCCTCAGACCAACCTTTACCCGCAGGCCCCCTTGTCTTCTAATGTCCTCGTTTCATTAAGGTTACAAGGGTTGATGGCCTGGGCAGCTTCTGTGGGAGGCCCTTGACTTCATAAGTGTCATCAGCTTATGAGAAACCAATCAGAGCCATTGTTTCTAACTATAAGCTAGTAAGATTCCTGCCCAGGACTTCCCAGGTGGCTCAGTGGGTGAAGAACCCACCTGGCAATGCAGGAGACACAGGAGACACGAGTTTGACCCCTGGGTCGGGTAGCCCATGGAATAAAACATGGCAGCCCACTGCAGTATTCTTGCCTGGAGAATCCCAGGGACAGAGGAGCCAGGCGGGCTGCTGTCCATAGGGTCACTATGAATTGGACATGACTGAGTGACTTAGCATGATTAACAGTGTTGAGATCATTTCAGATGCACAGCAGAGCAGCTCACCCACACACACACACCTATCCACTCTCCCCCATCCAGGCCGCCACATAACACTGAGCAGAGTGCCCTGTGCTGTGCATAGGTCCTTGTTGGTTGTCTGTTTTAAATATAGCAGTGTGTACATGTCCATCTCTGAGTACCCCTCCCCGCATCCTTCCCCACCGGCAGCCATAAGTTCATTGAGTCTGTGAGTCTAACTCTGTTTTATAAGTTCGTTTGCATCATCTCTCTGTAGATCCCCCATATAAGTGATGTCATACGATATTTAAAGTGCTTTTGGATAAAGAAGTTGCTCAGCCCCTGGGTGCTTTTGGTGGAGAGGTGGTGGGGAGCGGGCTGGGCTTGCCTGGTTTGAGAAGGCAGGGTCTCCCAGAGAAGGATCGTTGAGGTCAAAGTGCTGATCTGGGCCCTGCGTGTCTGCGAGGTGGGAGAGGGTGTCCCAGTGCTGATGTGTGCTCTGGAGTTGGCCTCCAGGTGCTTCCCTTTGGTCCACGGGCACCAGTTCAACAAGCAGCCTCCTGTTTGAGGCTGTCCTTTTGGCTCCTGTGCAGACAGACTTCACGTAACTGGACTCAGAGCAACCAGCTCAGCCGTACAGCTCGGAACCAAGGGTTTCCTGGGGGCTTTCTGTTTTCTTGTAGCTGACGTGTGTAAACCAAATTTGGCCAGACTGACTGACTCACTTTTATCCAGATGACAACGCTCTGGTCTTGTTAAACCTCCACTACGTGTGATGTTCCTATTGATGGCACTCCCCTGCCCTTTCTGGCTTCTCCCCAGGGCTGTCTTCTGCATCGATGCTACCATGAAGGAATCTGGGGTTCTGTGTTCCCCCTAGGGATGTGGAAAGTCTGTAGAACCAAGAGGGCTTCCCAGGCGGCGCTGGTGGTAAAGAACCCGCCTGCCAGTGCAGGAGAAGCAAGAGACGCAGGTTTGATCCCCTGGAGGAGGGCGTGGCAGCCCACTCCAGTACTCTTGCCTGAGAATCCCATGGACAAAGGAGCCTGGTGGGCTGCAGCCCATAGGGTTGTACAGTCGGACGCAAGTGAGGTGGCTTAGCATGCACAGCACGTAGGACCAGGATCCTTATGGTGGGGTGGAGGTTTACCCCTCGGTTTGGTTAAACTTGGAGGCTTCAAGGAAATTAACTATCTCTCGTTGTGTAGAGAGAAAACCAAAGGCCATGGAGCCAGGTGTCCCAGGATTGGGGCTGCGTGGAGGCGCCAGGAGCCAGTCCCGTCCCCTCCTCTGCCTCCAGGCTGCATCCTCCTCGTGGTCTGACAGTGTCGTCACAGGACAGACCGCCTAGGACCCACTGGAGGTTCTGCCTCTGTGATGGTCCCTGTCCCCCAGGGCCCAGCTGCAAGAAGCCACCCGACCCAAACAGCCTGGCAGTTGCAGGCAGCCCCCACCAGCGTCCTCACTGGGCACAGGGCCTTCAGCCCGTGTCTGTGCTCACGAGGCGCAGGGAGAAGTGCGTTCATGGAGAGGTGAAGGGGCGGGGTGTGCTCTGGGCTTGGGTAATGCTCGGGGTGAACCCCACCCCACTGCATGGATTCCTCTGAACTCTCCTGGGATTTCTGCACCTCTGCGTATCTCTGCACATCTTCTGCAAAGGACACGGGCCTGCGTGTGCACATGTGTCTTGTGTATGCGCGCGCGCGTGAGTGTGTCCTGTGCATCCCCTATATGTAAATCTTCACGGTGTGCCCAGGTGTTAATGGAACTGACAGACAAGTTATACCGCTTCTGCTCCTGCGCTGGCCTGTCCCTGTGTCGGGTGACCCTGCCACGAGCAGCCTTAAGTGGCTGGGGTGTGGCTGGGCAGTTTGGAGAGAGGAAGGGAGGGTGCTGCTGCCCTCCGGCTCTCCAAGCCGCCTCTGCACCCTGCACTCTCCCGCAGGCAGTCAGCACCAGCAAGGGGACCTGGGCTCCCTCAGGCTTGGCTGGGGCACAGGCATCTAGCCCCGTGTCACCCGGAAGGGCGGGTGGAGGGGGAAGCCCTCCCTCTCCCTCCACTCTCTGCCTCTCCCTGCACTTCTGCGCCATGTGCTGCACCACAGGCAGAGCCGTGCCCACGGGGCTGGGGACCTTGACCTTGGTCAGGCCAAGAGGAGGAGGGCTGGGAAGAACTGGCTGGTTCTGAAGAACGGGCAGTGGCTTTTCTGGATTCCTGAATCCCTCCCCCGGCCAGTCTGTTGTGGGTTCCTCCTCACTTCCTCCAAAATGAGGGACATCTGGCATCTTCTGAAATAAACTTCCAAGAGGTGGCCTCCGGGCAGCTGACCCTAAGGAGAGGCCCGTGCCCCAGCCCCGCGTCACAGCCACCTGAGCAGCTGCAGACCTCTTCAGAGCGGGCACCTCTGAGCATCTGAAGGCACATGGGGCCAGGGCTGAGACCAGCTTTGAATTCCAACTCCCAGGAATTCCGGCTTTGGGGTTGCATAGAGTTGGACACGACTGAAGCGACTTAACAGCAGCAGCAGCAGAGCAGGGCTTCAAGTGATGTTATTGAGCGGGGAGGAGAGGCGTGGATTCTGCAGGCAGCTGTTGCCAAGCCCAGCCAGCTGGCCTCCTCGGCAGCTCCTGGGCCTGCTGTCTGCCCTGCCCCACCCTGGGCTCAGTTCTCCTGAGGACCCTTNCCCCAGGGCCCAGCTGCAAGAAGCCACCCGACCCAAACAGCCTGGCAGTTGCAGGCAGCCCCCACCAGCGTCCTCACTGGGCACAGGGCCTTCAGCCCGTGTCTGTGCTCACGAGGCGCAGGGAGAAGTGCGTTCATGGAGAGGTGAAGGGGCGGGGTGTGCTCTGGGCTTGGGTAATGCTCGGGGTGAACCCCACCCCACTGCATGGATTCCTCTGAACTCTCCTGGGATTTCTGCACCTCTGCGTATCTCTGCACATCTTCTGCAAAGGACACGGGCCTGCGTGTGCACATGTGTCTTGTGTATGCGCGCGCGCGTGAGTGTGTCCTGTGCATCCCCTATATGTAAATCTTCACGGTGTGCCCAGGTGTTAATGGAACTGACAGACAAGTTATACCGCTTCTGCTCCTGCGCTGGCCTGTCCCTGTGTCGGGTGACCCTGCCACGAGCAGCCTTAAGTGGCTGGGGTGTGGCTGGGCAGTTTGGAGAGAGGAAGGGAGGGTGCTGCTGCCCTCCGGCTCTCCAAGCCGCCTCTGCACCCTGCACTCTCCCGCAGGCAGTCAGCACCAGCAAGGGGACCTGGGCTCCCTCAGGCTTGGCTGGGGCACAGGCATCTAGCCCCGTGTCACCCGGAAGGGCGGGTGGAGGGGGAAGCCCTCCCTCTCCCTCCACTCTCTGCCTCTCCCTGCACTTCTGCGCCATGTGCTGCACCACAGGCAGAGCCGTGCCCACGGGGCTGGGGACCTTGACCTTGGTCAGGCCAAGAGGAGGAGGGCTGGGAAGAACTGGCTGGTTCTGAAGAACGGGCAGTGGCTTTTCTGGATTCCTGAATCCCTCCCCCGGCCAGTCTGTTGTGGGTTCCTCCTCACTTCCTCCAAAATGAGGGACATCTGGCATCTTCTGAAATAAACTTCCAAGAGGTGGCCTCCGGGCAGCTGACCCTAAGGAGAGGCCCGTGCCCCAGCCCCGCGTCACAGCCACCTGAGCAGCTGCAGACCTCTTCAGAGCGGGCACCTCTGAGCATCTGAAGGCACATGGGGCCAGGGCTGAGACCAGCTTTGAATTCCAACTCCCAGGAATTCCGGCTTTGGGGTTGCATAGAGTTGGACACGACTGAAGCGACTTAGCAGCAGCAGCAGCAGAGCAGGGCTTCAAGTGATGTTATTGAGCGGGGAGGAGAGGCGTGGATTCTGCAGGCAGCTGTTGCCAAGCCCAGCCAGCTGGCCTCCTCGGCAGCTCCTGGGCCTGCTGTCTGCCCTGCCCCACCCTGGGCTCAGTTCTCCTGAGGACCCTTCAAGGGTCCCTCCCTGGGTTCAGTCCTCATCCCAGGCGGGTGACTCATCGGCTTCTGACCTAACAGCCCACTTCCATCTGTTCCTCCTTCAAGTCCTCCTGGACAGCTCTGTGATTGTCTCCCTCCTATTCTTTCTTAGGAAAAAGTGAACCTGAGCACCTGTCACATCACATTCAAACCCCGCCATCCAAGGGCTTTGTCAGCTCACCCTACTCCATCCATGCAGTTCTTCTCCTGTGAATCAAACCGCCCCACTCGATTCCAAGCGATGGGTGCCTTTGCCAGAAACCTGCCGTTCGGCCGCTGTCTTTGCTCCTCCTTCCTGGTGATGCCTGGCCCGTCTCTTCTGTCCTTGGTGATCATTACAGTCTGTTTATTCAGCCCTTGCTGTCCGCCCATTTCTTCACATGCCAGAACAGAGTCGCCTTTGAGGGCAGGGGCTAGGGTCTAATGCGCTCACTAAAATGCCTGCCCTGAGCAGGTACAGTCTGGTGAGGAACCCTTCCCCATCTCTGTGTACCCAGCCCCGCCCACCAGTCTTGAGAATGCCAGTGGAGGGGAGCAGTGCCAGCTTGCAGGATCTTAGTTCCCTAACCAAGGATCAAACCCAGGGCCTGGCAATGAGAGCACAAGGTCTTAACCACTGGACCACCAGGGAGTTCAGCGTGTGGCTTCTAAGAGCCACGTCTAAGCAGCTTAGGCTCCGCTCGCACCCGGTGGGGGGCAGGGTGCCCCACTGGCTGTGCTCGGTTGGGAGGAGCCTGGCAGACCACGGCCCTCTCTGCTGCTCCCCTGCTCCCCACCTTTCCTGTCCTTCTCACCCTTGCCAGGACCCTGGGTGACACAGACATGTCCCGAAAGGTCTGGGACAGCTCATCGGGCTTAACTGGGCCAGAGCCAAGCAGTGTCCCCAGCCTCGGTGCTGCTGTCTGCCTCTCGCCTCCGCCCTCTGGTGCCTTCCCAGGCAGCTCTGCTGCTGCCCCTGAGACAGTCCAAGGCTTATATCCTTCCCGCTGCAGCCCTTGTTTCTGTTCAGTCACCAGGTCGCGTCCGGCTCTTGGCAACCCCATGGACTGTAGCGCACCAGGCTCCCCTGTTCCTCACCATTTCCTGGAGTTTGCCCAGATTCATGTCTGTTGAATCAGTGACACCACCCAACCATCTCATCTTCTGTTGCCCGCTGCTTGTTCTGCCTCAATCTTTCCCAGCATCAGGGTCTTTTCCAGTGAATCAGCTGTTGTCATCAGGTGGCCAAAGTACTAGAGCTTTCGCTTCAGCATCAGTCCTTCCAGAGAGCATTCAGGGTTGATCTCCTTCAAGATTGACTGGTTTGATCTCCTTGCAGTCCAAGGGACTCTCAAGAGTCTTCTCCAACACCACAGTTCAAAAGCATCAATTCTTCAGTACTCAGCCTTCTTTATTGCCCAGCTCTCACATCCATACATGACTACTGGAAAGATCATAGCCTTGACTATACAGACCTTTGTCAGCAAAGTGATGTCTGCTTTTTAACACACTGGCTAGGTTTGTCATAACTTTCCTGCCAAGAAGCAATCGTCTTCTAATTTGATGGCTACAGTCACCATCCACAGTGATTTTAGAGCTGAAGAAGAGGAAATCTGTCACTGCTTCCACCTTTTCCCCTTCTGTTTGCCATGGAGTAATGGGGTTGGATGCCATGATCTTGCTGCTGCTGCTAAGTCACTTCAGTCAATGTCCGACTCTGTGCGACCCCAAAGACAGCAACTCGTCAGGCTCCCCCCGTCCCTGGGATTCTCCAGGCAAGAACTCTGGAGTGGGTTGCCATTTCCTTCTCCAGTGCATGAAAGTGAAAAGTGAAAGTGAAGTCGCTCAGTCGTGTCCGACTCTTAGGGACCCCATGGACTGCAGCCCACCAGGCTCCTCCATCCATGGGATTTGCCATGATCTTAGTTGTTTTAATATAGAGTTTAAGCCGACTCCCTAGCCAGGGGGAAGAAGGAGCTTCTGTGCTAGATCCTAACAGAGTCCCAGAGCTGAGTGTGGTTGGCTTGGCTTGAGTCGTGTGCTCACCTCTCAGCCAGTCACATAGCCAGGCATAGCGTGACTGGCAAGCCTGGACTTCTGGGCTTCCCCTGGAGTCAGGGCTGAAGTCCCCACTACGGGGCACCTTGGCCTGGGTGTTGGGGACAGGAGGCTGGGGTTTGAGAGAAGGAGGGGATGGGATCCCGGGCACTGGGAAACCTTAGTGCCCGTAGCATCCCTCTGGTCTTCACAGCCGCATGTGGGAAGTGTAAGGAGGGAAGTGCTTCCCAGCAACTCAGTGAGTGAGAAGCCACTGCTCCAAGGGGCCTCTCCAGGCCCTGGAGGAGGCCTTTACCAACACCCCGGCTGGTTCCAGGGGCTCCCCGCAGTGCACCCATGCACTGTGCGCTCGTGCACACCCAGACTTAGATTCCCAAACAGAGGCACTGAGAATCCCATGCCTCTCAGGGCAGCCGGCAGAGCTGAGGGGGACCCCAGATCCCCCTGGGGTCAGGGTATCTATCCCAGCCGAGGAGCAGGAAGGGCCGCCAGTCCCTGCCTGTCACCTCCCCTCACCCCATGGCCAGCAGGAAGCCAGAAAGGAAGAGTAGGCTGGGTTTGCCTGCAGCCCCTTGGTTCCTCCCACCCATGGACATTGGACAGGGCAGATGCGCCGAGATAACCCCCTGTCGCAGATCCACAGGAACAGAAAGCCCTCAGCCTTCCCGCTTTTGCCTCAGCTTATCTCTTTCATAGGGCTTCCTGGTGGCTCAGACAGTAAGGAATCCGCCTGCAACGCTGAAGACCCAGGTTCAGTCCCCGGGTCAGGAAGATCCTCTGGAGAAGGGAACAGCAACCCGCTCCAGTATTCATATCTGGAGAATCCCATGGACAGAGGAGCCTGGCGGGCTACAGTCCATAGGGTCTCAAGAGTCGGACACGACTGAGGGTCTAACACATTCATCTCCTTCCCACCTGGCCCCACCACAGCCCCCAGTTCCCTCTGTATCCTCACTGCTGAGCCCAGGGGCCAGGGCCACTCCGGGTCCAATTCCAAGTTCAGGATACAGCTGAAAAAGAAACCTTCCATCCCTTTCCAGTGAGCTCAGGGTCTCAGGTCTGTGAACGTACTTCCTGTGGACAGCTAAAAGAGCGGGTGAGGGGCTCATCTTCTGAGGAATCTGTAGAGGGGGACCCAGGCTGAGCCCGGGGGTCCTCTCATAGCCTCAGCAGAGACATCATATCACATCTCTCTGCCCAGCTGGAGCCTTGAGAGCAGCTCTCTAGGAGCTGGCCATTCCTGAGCCAGAAGTTCTAGTCCCACCCAGAGGCTGCCCGCCCATCTCCCATCACCCTGTTGGCCTCATCCTGCTCCTTGTTAAGGGCTCCAGCCATGCCCTTGCCTAAAGAGACGCTTTCATTTACGGAATTGAGTGTCTGGCCTCACAAGCCCCCGGGCTGAGTCTGGCAGGCCCTGCGCCTGTGACGTCTACTCTCCGGCCTCTGTGCCCTGGGCCCTCAGGGACCCTGGGCTAGGAAGAGGTGCCGTGTCCTCAGGCCATTTCCTGGTGATGGTGCGTGCGTCCTTGTCATTTCCTTCTCTCTGGGACTTGTGACCGGTGACCTGCCCTGGTCGGAGTCACTTGCAGACTCGGCTTTCCTTTGGGCACCGCCCTCCACTTGCTGCCTCTGGGGCTTACCAAAGCCAAGGCCAGAGAGTGTGACCTTGGAGCAGGAGCAGCCTGAGCAAGAAGAATAAATCACGCAGTTAACTTGTGGGGTGGAAGAAGACAGGAAGAAACAGCACCCTAGAGGTGCTGGAAGGGACCACCCTCCAGGACAGGTCCCGAAGCGGCTCGCCCGGGGAAACGCATCCCCTCTCGTCTTTAGTCTGTCACCACGCCGAGGCTCTCGGCCTGGGACCCGGCACATAACCCTACCTCAGGACTGTTTAGTTGCTAAGTCATGTCCGACTCTTTGCGACCCAGTGGACTATAGCCCTTCAGGCTCCTCTGTCCATGGGATTTTCCAAGCAAGAGTACTGGAGCGGGTTGCCTTTTCCTCCTCTAGTTGTGTAGCAGGGGATCTTCCCAACCCAGGGATCAAACCCCCCTTCTCCTCTGTCTCCTGCCTTGGCAGGCAGATTCTTTACCTGATGAGCCACTGGCGTCGGTCAGTCGCGTCCGATCTTCACAGCCCCATGGACGGCAGCCTGCCTAGCTCCTCTGTCCATGTGATTTCCTAGGCAAGAGTACTGGAGTGGGTTGCCATTTCCGCCTCAGGGGATCATCCTGGCCCAAGGATCAAACTCACATCTCCTGCACTCCAGGTAGATTCTTCACCACTGAGCCGCCAGGGAAGCCCACTTCAGGATTACTCATGACTAGTTATTTTTGTTGTTATTTGCCCAGCCTCTCCTGGGGCTCTGGCCTGCAGCCCCCACGGTTAAATCTGTTAGGAAACATTCACAGCTTGTCCAGCTTAAGGGAGCATGTACGCACATCTGTTTAACTCCTAAGCCTTACTGGAGATAGTCATGCAGTCAGGGGACCTCTCTAAGCTCAGCTTCCACATCTGCTGTGGCCTCTGTGGGAGTGTGCTGGGTCAGGGAACTGTGCAGTGGGGCTGTAGGGCTCAGTTTGATAAATGGAGAAAGCAAGGAAGAGAATTCATTAGGACCCAGCTCTAGCCTTGGGTTTGAAATGGTTCAGTCTTTCCCAGACTTCACTGGTTCTAGAACCAACCTTCAGCATGTGTGTATCTCCAAGGGATCAAAGCCCCCGAGAGGACCCACAGGTGGTAGCCATGGGACCTATGGCACAGGTGTTCCCGCTGGGGCTGAGAGCAGAGCAGACTGTGGCCCCAGGACAGCCTCTCTCCCGGAGCCTGTGAGCATCGAGCGGCGAGCCCAGGGGAGCTGCTCTGGGGTCCTGGCACCCCAGGCGGGGGCCCGGGCAGCAGGCGGCTTTGAAGGCCAGCTTGCTGAACCATGCCTGTGCATAGTGTGCTCCTGGGCCCCGGCAGACTGGCTAGAAGGTCCTTTGAGTCAGTCTGTCCTCCCCAGCAGGTGTTCCTCGGTCAGCCTGAGTTCTCCCACCTCCCAGCCTCCACAGCAGCTGCCCCAGAGCCTGGCTGGATGGCTCCGGAAGGATCCTCCAACCAAGGGCAAGGTCTCCCATACCCCACCCTCACTGCCCCAGGCTGGCAGGGTCTGGGGAGGGGGCTGGGTTCAAAGGGTTACCTCGGGTGATCCTAGACTCTTGGTCAGATCCCAGATGGGAGAAACTGCAGTTCTCGAGGCTTCCTGGGACGTCCTCTCCCTCCCCCGCTCTGCCCTTTCTTAGGGTAAATAACCCACAGCCAGCTCCCTTGGCATTAGCTAGAGGGGAATTTTCTAAAGCATGAATTTCCTGGGAAACGTCCACCCTTTCTCCCTTCGTCTTATGACGAAAGCTCTACAAACGGAGACTTGGCCAGCAGTTCCCGGTTTGGAACTAGCTGGACCAGAAAAGGAGGCAGTGGCCTTCCCCCCCCCAGCCTCCTCACGGTGACAAGCCCTGTGGGCCTGTCTCCTACCCCTCTGCCTTGTCATCCTTCCCCAGGGGGAGGTCAGGGCCCGCCTCCAGGCTCTAGAGCCGGGAAGGAGGCATCCAGCACAGTCCTTCTCAGAAAAGCCCGCCCACCAGACCCAGACGGTGGAAGCTGCAGGCTGCGCTGGCAGTGGTGGAAAGGGACTGTCCTTTCTTGTCGGCATTGGGTTCAGGCACGTCCTATGCCTCAGACTCTGCCTCTCCCCAAGTTGTTGACTGAGGTTTCCAGGCCCTGTTTCCCATGGGGGCTTCCCAGCCTCCACTCACGGCCGGTCTGGAGGGACTGGGTGGCCTGAGCTGGGGAGGGGCCCGTTCTACAGACAAGATGTCCGTCCAAGATGTCCAGGACGGACACAACCCCCTACCAGGGGCATGCCCCCCGCACTGCTGGGTAACCCTGAAGCCACACCGACCCCTTTCCCCGCATACACACACACATCTGCCCTTGAGGACCTGGGCTTCCCAGGTGGCTCAGGGCTAAAGAACACCCCTGCTAACCCAGGAAACTCAGATTCGATCCCTGGATCTGGGAAGACCCCCTGCAGAAGGAGGTGGCAACCCACTCCAGTGTTCTTGACTGGAGAATCCCAAGGAGAGAGGAGGCTGGTGGGCCACAGTCCGCGGGGTCGCAAACAGTCAGGCACAACTGAGCAACTAAACAACAAAGGGACCGCAGGCTGGAGGAAGGGCCCCCACGCGCTGCGGCCCTGGCCCTGCCAAGGCTTGGCCTCTGCCCAGCTTCCCTTCCCTCCGTCTCTGTGGTGCCAGCACGACAGGATGGGGCTTGCTGAGTTCAGGGATTGGTCACAGCTCAAATGGAGCAGGAGTCGCAGCGCTCACACCTGGCGGTCTACTGAGCGGCAGGCCCTGTCTCCCACCCGACCCAAACCACCCCGTCCCCAGAGGGCCTCCCCCAGCCTCCCGGAGCCCCCGTCGCGCTCACGTTCTGCCCGTCACAGAGGCAGGGCCGGGGAGAGGAGGCTGGGGGTTCAGGAGAGTCCTGGCAGGCCCCCAGTGCCCTGGTCTGTCCCTGCGTCTGAACCAGAGGACACACACTGCCTTACCTCTCCTCATCCTCTCGAAGCAGAGACCGCGGGTAGGGGATATGAGGGGAGGAATGGCCTAGGCGACTCTGCTGCTAACAAAGTCCTTTTCTCTAGAGTGTTCAGCCGCTCAGTCATGACCGACTCTTTGCAACCCTATGGACTGTAGCCCGCCAGGCTCTTCTGTCCATGGGATTCTCTAGGCAGGAATCCTGGAGTGGGTTGCCATGCCCTGCCCAGGGACTGAACCCTGGTCTCCCACATTGCAGACAGATTCTTTACTGTCTGAGCTATCAGGGAAGCCCCCTTTTTCCTAAAGCACCACTGTCAAGACTGCTGTCTGGGTGCTGATTTCTGACCACAGGTGGTACCTTATCCTTTCAATCAGAGCAGTCTTTCCTAAAGGGCTCACTTAGGCCCACCTGCAGGGCTCACTCTTGCGTGCTCCCAGTCATCCTTCCAGGTAGGTGTTGTCCTTTGGAAAATTGACTTATAAAAGGTGATTTAAAGGCCTTTTCTTCAGAATTACTTATTCCTTCTTGCTGTTCCCACACCTTAGTCCAGTTCAGTCTCTCAGTCGTGTCCAACTCTTTGTGATTCCATGGACTGCAGCATACCAGGCTTCCCTGTCGATCACCAACTCCCAGAGCTTACTCAAACTCATGTCCATCGAGTTGGTGATGCCATCCAACCATCTCATCCTCTGTCGCCCCCTTCTCCTCCTACTTTCAATCTTTCCCAGCGTCAGGGTCTTTTCTAGCGAGTCAGTTCTTTGCATGAGGTGGCCAAAGTATTGGAGTTTCAGCTTCAGCATCAGTCCTTCCAATGAACACCCAGGTCTGATCTCCTTTAGGATGGACTGGTTGGATCTCCTTGCAGTCCAAGAGACTCTCAAGAGTCTTCTCCAACACCACAGTTCAAAACCATCAATTCTTTGGCGCTCAGCTTTCCTTATAGTCCAACTCTCACATCCATATATGACTGTTGGAAAAAACGTAGCTTTGACTAGACGGATCTTTGTTGGCAAAGTAATGTCTCTGCTTTTGAATATGCTGTCTAGATTGTTCATAGCTTTCTTTCCAAGGAGCAAGCGTCTTTTAATTTCATGGCTGCAGTCACCATCTGCAGTGATTTTGGAGCCCGAAAAAATACTCTAACCGTTTCCATTGTTTCCCCATCTATTTGCCATGAAGTGATTGGACCGGATGCCATGTTAGTTTTCTGAATGTTGAGTTTTGAGCCAACTTTTTCACTCTCCTCTTTGACTTTCATCAAGAGACTTTAGTTCTTTGCTTTCTGCCATAAGGGTGGTGTCATCTGCATATCTGAGGTTATGTTCCAGCTTGTGCTTCATTCAGCATGTACTCATGATGTACTCTGCATATAAGTTAAATAAGCAGGGTGACAATAGAGAAAAGGAAAGATATACCCATTTAAATGCAGAGTTCCAAAGAATAGCAAGGAGAGGTGAGAAAGCCTTCCACAGTGATCAAAGGAAAACAATAGAATGGAAAAGACTAGAGATCTCTTCAAGAAAATTAGAGATACCAAGGGAAAACATTTCATGCAAAGATGGGCTCAATAAAGGACAGAAAAGGTATGGACCTAACAGAAGCAGAAGATATTAAGAAGAGGTGGCAAGCATACACAGAAGAAATATACAAAAAAAGGTCTTCATGACCCAGATAATCATCATGGTGTGATCACTCACCTAGAGCCAGACATCCTGGAATGCGAAGTCAAGTGAGCCTTAGGAAACATCACTATGAATAAAGCTAGTGGAGGTGATGGAATTCCAGCTGAGCTATTTGAAATCCTAAAAGATGATGCTGTGAAAGTGCTGCACTCAATATGCCAGCAAATTTGGAAAACTCAGCAGTGGCCACAGGACTGGAAAAGGTCAGCTTTCCTTCCAATCCCTCACCTCCCTCCTGCCAAAAAAAAGCCCCATATTCAAGATCGTCTTCCTGGGATTTTCCCTCCAGATTCAATGATGGGAATCGGCCTAAGAATGAAATTGTGAAACCTGTTGTCAGTAATTCCCCACTGTACAGACTTCCCTCCAGGGCTTTCTTCAGATCCCAGGCCCACCCTCACCACGCCTCCCAGCCAGGAAGAAAGTTCTGAGAGGAGTAAGGGGATCACCTCCCTCCTGCCAAAAAAAAGCCCCATATTCAAGATCGTCTTCCTGGGATTTTCCCTCCAGATTCAATGATGGGAATCGGCCTAAGAATGAAATTGTGAAACCTGTTGTCAGTAATTCCCCACTGTACAGACTTCCCTCCAGGGCTTTCTTCAGATCCCAGGCCCACCCTCACCACGCCTCCCAGCCAGGAAGAAAGTTCTGAGAGGAGTAAGGGGTCAGGGGCGGAGGGTGGGGGGTGGGCGGAAGGCATGTCCAGCTGGCATGTCACCTGTAAGCAAGTAAATGTTTACAACCCTCAGGCCGTCTCTGCCCACTGCCACACCCGCTCCCAAGCGTGACCCTCCCAGCCGCCCTCCCTGCAGTCATTGCCCTGGATGTTTTCCTTGGCGTCCCCCCTTCTCAGCTTCTCCCTCCACTGCTCAAAGCCCCTCTCCAAGACCAGCCTCGGGCTCCATGCTTTCCAAGGTCTCCGCCCTCTCCCCCGCCCCACACCAGATGTGTATAAGAGACAACCCACACCCACCCCAGACCCAACTGGACACAGTCAGTTATAATTGGCATTGTCTCCTTTAAAATTAATGTAAAATTTTTTCATTATATTCTGATTATATGAGGAAAGCACACACAGTGTAAAGAAATAATCTTAAAAAAAAAAAAGATGAAGGAGGAGCTGTAATTCTTCTCAGAGTGGTGGTTCCATTTGGGTGGATTCTACCCCAACAGATTCTAGTGTCTGCTTTCCCCACGTGCCCCCTAACCCACTCTGTCCCCCACCGCACTGTCTCCCTGCTCCAGAGCAGCTCTGAGTGGCCTCCACTGCCCGCTGACTGACCCCTCTGCCGCCAGCCAGCCCTGTTCCCAGGGCGCCCCTCCAACCCTCTGCTCCAGCCCAGCTGGTCCCCCAGCAGCGATCAGTCCCCCAGAAGTGAGCCCTGCCTCAGCTTCTTGCATCAGCCCCTGGGGTCTGTCTGGTGGTGTGATTCCCGCCCCCTCAGGGCCATCTTCACCTCAAATCCTACTGCTCCTCTGGGGCCTGGTCAGTTTTAGTCACTTCCTCCCCAAAGCCTTCAAAACTACACATCATCACCACGACCTCCCGCCCGAAAGGTGGAAGGACCTTTCTCCTTCCGGGCCAAGGCAAAGCTGAGAGTCATTCAGTATTCATGGACCCGACAACCGCCTTCCTGAAGTACCTTTTCCCCTCTAGCGTCTGGGTGTTTGCGGCACTGTCTTAGTCAGGGTACAGCGTCTGGTACACAGGCCTGAGCCTGCTCTCTGGGGCTGGGGTGGCGGGAAAGAGCCGTTTGCCAGGACTGCAGAGCTCAGGAGTTCTAAATGCCCTGGGCCTCCAAGGGCAAGGCCAGGCTGGGGAGGGGGAATCCTGCAGATGGAGCTGGCTGGGGATGCTGGATCGGCCCCCAACACCCCCGGGGGCGTCACGGCCTGGAGGCAGACCCAGTGGGCTCCTACTTTTCCCCTGCTGCCAGGTGTCAAGTCCCAACCCGGCCAGCCCGCGGCATCGGCCACCTGCAGGCCTCAGATGCTGGCTAAAGAACAGGCTGGGTCCTGCTGCTGGAGGAGCGGGGCAGGTGGCCTGTGTCCTCGGGATTTTGCACGTGGAATTTGAAGGGGAGAAGAATGTGTACACTCCAGAGTGTCTGGTGTTCTCCAGCACAGCTCCAGCTTCTGCCCCTAGGAGGCTGCCGGCTCTGTGCAAAGAGGCTGTCACTATTTCTGGGGCACCACCAGATGCTGTAAAGGGGGAGGGTGATAAGGGCAGGGGAAGTGGGGGAACAGGGGAACCTTGGCTGACTCTGAGCTCCCACCCCATTATCACCAAGCCGGAGCCCAGCTGGCCATCTCTGGAGCCTGCCTCTGCCCTCCCAGCACAGCCTCGGGCTGGGTTATCTGCCCGGGGCACCCCGGTGGGGTGTTCCTGCCACCCTTCCTATCTTAGAAGGAGCCTGAAGGGGACGAGGCAGTGGGAGCCTCTGAGGTGGGGAAGGGTGTGCCCACTGGGTGCCAGGAGCCGGCTGTCTTCCCAGCAGGAGCCTCGCCCGTCTGCAGGGCAGGCGCGCCCTGCCCTTCATTCCCCTGTGCAGCAGGCGAATGTCCCATAAACGAATGGGCCCCAACAGCCTCCAAGGGCACCAGGGGATCAAAGCCTCCTCTTATCAGATACAACTGGCCTTGGTCCTGCGTTCACCCCTGGTTGTTCAGGGGGCAAGAGCAAAGGCATGAGTAGGTGGGTGAGGGGGCAAATGTTCAACCAGGCTTCCTTCCCTCTGCGCCGCCTTGGGTCAGCACAGCGAGGATGTCCGGACTGACTCGCACATCTGTGAAGGGCTGTCCACGGGAGCCCCAGGCCTGGGGGACAGTGTGGATTTCCAGGTGACAGAGAGTTTTTCCTTTTCTGAGGGAGAGAGGATGGTCATTCATCAGGGCCCTAGAGAGCGCTGAGTGACTGGGGCCCGGAGCCCTCTTGGAAGTCGCCTTCCGGACACTGAGGGCGCAGGCAACCCGGGCTGGGCTTGCAGCAGTGGAGTCAAGGCAGCCCATCTCTCCCCAGGTCTGCTACCTGTGCCACAGCCTCCTGACCCTGGCCGGGGTGGTGGTCAGCTGCCAGGACATTACTCCAGACCAGTGGGTGAGTCTCCCGAGAGAGGCTGGGCTGGGGCTGGCGGTTGGAGGAGCCCCGCCCACTGCCAGGAACTGGAAAGAGTGGGAGGCTGAGAAAAAAGCAGGCCTGGGGGAGCCGGCCCCATCCTCCTCCCAGCAGGCCCTCCGAAGGGATACTGACCCATGCCCCCAGTTGCCCATGCCTCCCCTCCCTTTCCTGCCCACTGCTGAGCAGTCACTCAAACCCATCCCCCTCTTTCTCTTACTGCGTGCTCCCCTCCCCCACCCCGTGGCCCGCCCTCGCTGCCCTCCCATGGCCTCTGCAGGGAGAGCTGCAGCTGCTCTGCATGCAGTTGGACCGCCACATCAACACCCATATCCGGGAGAGCCCCCAGGCCATGCATCGGACCACTCTCAAGGACCTAGCTTCCCAGACCTACATCCGCTGGCAGGAGCTGCTGTCACGCTGCCAGCCCCAGGTGGTGCCCCCGCCCCGCCTGCCCCCAGGCTTGGAAGGGGAGGGAAGTGGTCAGTTGACTGACCAGAGCCCGCAGAGCGTCTACCCTCTCTGCAGCTGCCAGGCTCCTGGCTGGGAGACGGGAGAGGGCAGTGGGGGGTTGGAGGGGGGAGATGCATCCCTGGTGGACCATCATCTTTTCTTATCAAGGGTCAAATGCCCAGGGTAGGGGTGCAGTGAGAGGGACACAGACAAGCTGACTCCTGGGTAAAGGCAAAGAGAAACTTCACCCCAGAGAGAGGGAGGCGCCTAGAGGGCTGGTTTGTCTAGAGCAGTGCCAGGAAGGGACACCAGAGGCACCAGCTGCCCACCCTCTGCCCAGCTGTCCTGCAGGCTTGAGGTTGGCCTCCTACTCTGCTGGGAGGAACACACCCAGGTGACCCTGGTTCCTCTTAATTTTTGTAGCAACGACCCTGCGCTCCTGATTTTTCAGACTCTCTGGGTAATAATTGTTCAGTCACTCAGTCGTGTCAAACTCTTTGCATGTGACCCCATGGGCTGCAGCAAGTCAGGCGTTCCCATCCTTCACTATCTCCGAGAGTTTGCTCAAACTCATGTCCACTGAGTCAGTGATGCCATCCAACCATCTGTTCCTCTGTCACCCCCTTCTCCTCCTGCCCTCAGTCTTTCCCAGCATCAGGGTCTTTTCCAGTGAGCCAGCTCTTCACATCAGGTGGCCAAAGTATCGGAGCTTTAGCTTCAGCATCAGTCCTTCCAATTAATATTCAGGGTTGATTTCTTTAGGATTGACTTGTGATCATATNTGTCACCCCCTTCTCCTCCTGCCCTCAGTCTTTCCCAGCATCAGGGTCTTTTCCAGTGAGCCAGCTCTTCACATCAGGTGGCCAAAGTATCGGAGCTTTAGCTTCAGCATCAGTCCTTCCAATTAATATTCAGGGTTGATTTCTTTAGGATTGACTTGTGATCATATTCATTGCTAATATTTATTGAATAAAGATCCTCTTCTACATGAATCCACATAACCGCCCCCTCCACGAGGCAGGTACTGTTGTGATCCCATTTTACAGATG
Source organism: Oreotragus oreotragus (assembly GCA_006410675.1). Taxonomy (NCBI): domain Eukaryota; kingdom Metazoa; phylum Chordata; class Mammalia; order Artiodactyla; family Bovidae; genus Oreotragus; species Oreotragus oreotragus. The sequence goes on along the minus strand of SJYX01004265.1, from coordinate 264,126 downwards.
GACAAGCTAGCTAAGAGTCGCTGAGAGGTTAAACAGCTTGCTCCATCACACAGGCTGTGGCTTGCAAATATCAAGACCAGGGCACCAAGCCAGCCTAACTTGCACGCCTGCAGAATTAAGCACGGTCCAGCCCCTCTCTCTGGCAGCCTGGTTTCTGGCCTCTGTCGGTTCCACCAACAAGCATCCGTCCCACCCCCAGCCCCTGATAGAGATGAGCTGGGTCTCCTAAGAACTCAGTCTCCAGCTCCCCTCACACTGCCCCTGAGCCCCCAACTTTCCTTCCCCTACGTGCCCCACCCCCAGTGGCCCGTGACCTCTGATTTGGGGCTGACACATCAGCCCCAGGCTGTGGCTTGGGTCTCAGATTGCACAAGTCTCTGAGAAAGCTGGAAAGCAAACCTCACCCTCCACCCCTGAGGAACTAGATCACACTGGTCTCTGGTGGGAAGCAGTGTGCTTGTCATGAAAAGAAGGGAAAATGATCCGCGGCCTGGCCGAGCCAGGGCCAGGCTCCAGCTCCCTCTCACGCCGCTTGGGCCTGCGAGCTGGCAGCAGAGGGAAGCAAGGCCGGGGGCCTGTTGGCCTGCTGCATCCTCACCTGGACAGGAGCCCCCAGGGCCCCGTGGCCCAGCAAGCGGCAGGAGGAGGCCCTGGCGGCTGCTCGGGCGCTGGAGAGCCAGGGAGCGCCAGGTCCGCGGGCCCCGCAGGAGGCCCTGGCGGCTGCTCGGACGCTGGAGAGCCAGGGAGCGCCAGGTCCGCGGGCCCCGCGGGCCCAGGCCACCACGCTGTGTCCTCTCTTCACCGCAGGCCCAGTACTTCAGCCTCTGGGAGGGCATCTAATGGAGCAGGCCAAGGGTGGCCCTGCACTCCTGGCTCTGGCAAGAAGTGAACACGGTCCAGGCAACGAGTCACGGAGAATGGAGGCCAGGGAAGACCAGCCAGCCGAAGCCAGCGCCTGCCCCCCCGGCGCCCTGAGGCCCGCTGGGCAAGGGTTCTGCCGTGCACGTCTCCATCCCTTCCCCATCATCTCTACTCCCCAAGACCATCATCTCCAAAACTCGGGTTTCCCTGGGCCTCCCGAGCCCCCCGGCCACCATCCTCCCCACCCTCCTCCACTTCTCCCTGTGTCACTTACGTGAGGGTTCTTTGTGCACATTAAAGTCTCGGCATCAATGGTTTAGAAGAGTTCCTCTGGTCCCTTACTGAGGGCCTGAGCCCAGCGTCCAGTTTCCTGATTCCTCCGCTTGTGCTTTGCAGAATTCTCACCTGGGGCCAGTTGCGTAACTGGGTCTCAGGCCCCACCCTGCCCCCTGCAGCAGAGGACTATTTATTAAACCTTCAGGGTTTATGAAGAGTCTTGGCTATGGCCTGAAAGCTGTCAGAAACCCCGGGAGCAGGGGTAGGGAACATCCGTTTGGACCAGTCTGAAACCACCCGCCTGCTGCCACTGGGGAAGAGCTCTGGGGTGAAATGGTAGACGAGGGCTGTAATCACCCTTAAGTCGGTTTACTGTTGAGCTCTAAAATCAACTCCCGGACTTAGGAGTTGGGAGCGGGGGTGGTTAGTTCCCAATACTTCTTGTTTTCTCTTGGCCTTACCCAAGATCAGGTTCTGTGGGCCCTGATCCCTAACGGGGTGCTAGATGTCTTCAGCCTGCTCCCTCTGAGAGCAGGTATCCCTCGGCACCCCCAGGATATCCATGGGCATCACTTTCTCTCTCTGCCCTGAGACTCCATTGCTAGTCTCTGGCCCTTCCTCAGCCTTTCTAGGTTGGGAGGGGTTTTGCAGGGGCCACAGGAGTTGAAGAGGAAGTAGCCCTGCCCACTGGGCCCGTGCCCATGGTCCAGCTCAGCCCCTAGCGTCTGCCTGCGTTCACCAGGGCTGTGCTTGTGACTTCCTCTGTTTATTTGTCCCTCTCTGTTCTGTCATGCCAAGTCAAGGCCAGTTAAGTAGGAAAGAGACTTCCCCCCAAATAAAGGACCTTCCAGGCCAAGCGCCTCAGTGTGCAGACCCAGAGGGCAGCCCATCATTCCCTGGGCCTGTTGGAGGTCGTCACTGGGTCCCCACAATGCTGGGAGCAGGTGTGTGGGCTCAGTCGTTCGGTTGCGTCGGGTTCTTTGCGACCGTATGGACTAGCTCACCAGGCTCCTCTGTCCATGGGATTCTCCAGGCTAGAATACTGGAGTGGGTTGCCATGCCCTATTCAGGGGATCTTCCCGACCCAGGGATCATTGGCAGGTGTGTTCTTTACGACTGCACCACCTGGGAAGCTGCTGGGAGTCAGGGGCATCTATAATTCAAAGGGCACGAGCTCACAGCAGGGCGCCAGGCACCATGCAGGTTGTCTCCCTGCCTTTGCCAGCTGAGAGGTAGAGAAGCTCTCTGCCAGGGAGGCTTGGAGGCCCAGGCAGCTTGCCTGGGAGTTCTGGTTTCTTTTCCTGGCCACGTCACAGGCCCCCTCGGCCAGGGTGCCACTGAGGCCCCAGCAGAATCAGGTAGGCCTGAGGTCCTCAGGTAACAGAGCTGCGGCTGCAGGAAGCCACCTCCCTCAATCCCCCTTCAGGGCGGCCCTGGCTCCTGACACCGCACATCCTGACGGTTAATGCTTGGCTATTCAGGCTATTCAGTTTGCTCTGGAAACCTGGAAATCACCTTTGAAATTTCCCTTCTTTGTTCTCTCTGCCAAGGGTGGCCTAAGAAACTGAAGCGGGGATTTTTCCAAATTCTCGAGGCTGCCCCTACTGGGCTCAGAGAAAGGGCTCGAGCATCCAGCTCAGGATCCTTCCTCTCCAGGCCGGGCTCTTGTGCACCGCCCTCTCCCCTCAAACACACTCACCCCCGAGAGAGAAACAGACACCAAGGAGAGAGGAGGTGTGGGTGACGCTCAGGCCCTCCAGAGGCCTCACTGTAACCTGAGCAGAGGTGTGCACTCTGAGGTCACCCAAGGGCGTGCAGTATCCCTCGGGACGTGTAATGGGCCCTCTCTCGAACTGGTTTGGAGCTGACCAAATCTAAAACCAGTCCAGGACCAGTGAAAGAGTCAGCCTCCTCGAGGCCAGAAATTCACAGTGATGCTGGCTACTTCACCACTCACCCTTTCCAGATCCCTGAGCGCCTGGGAAAAGGCTGGGGGATATCCTGATGGAGGCCACTGGAAACGCAGCATCCGGGGCTGTGATGACGGATGCTTTCCTGCTTCCTTCGGTGATGGTGGCAGGGAGGGGCTGGAAGGGAAGGGCTTCCCAGGTGGACGGCTTTGATAACCCTCCTTCAGGAGGAAGTGGAGGGAGGAAGTCCTTTTCCTCTGTCCCCACTCACCTCGGTCCCCAGGCCCCCAGATCCCTGAAGGGAGGCTGACCCAGGCTGTTTCATTTCCCCCCTGTGGGTTGACAGCAGCTCCTGACTGCCTTGGAAGTTGGCCAAGCAGTGTGGACTAGAGAACCCCACTGTGAACTCTGGGCCCTGCTCCTGGCAAAAGGCAGCCTCTGGTGAGCTGGAGTTAAAAGGAAGGGGCACCATGGCGGGTGACCAAAACATGGGGACAAGGGGCGCCTAGCTATCATAAAGACTCCCAGATCTGTCTCTAGGGCCAGCAGGAGCTGCCAGCGGGTCCTTGGGGAACCTGGCGGCCGGGGCGGTGGGGGGCGGGTGGTGCGGCATTCAGCACATCTGCCTTGGCCACAAGCAGTTAAACAAATGGGGTAAGTAAGAGGGACTGCTAAGGCCTAAGGTATGAATGCTGGGCCCCTTTCATACGAGTGTGGTCAGTCACTTCAGCTGCACTTAAGTACAACTGTGCACTTCAGTCCGACTCTGCACGACCCCGTGGACTGCAGCCCGCCAGCCGTCGGATTTCCCAGGCAAGATTACTGGAGGGGGTTGCCATGCCCTCCTCCAGGGGATCTTCCTGATCCAGAGATCCAACCCGTATCTCCTGCATTGGCAGGCGGATTCTGTACCATCTGAGCCACCAGGGAAACCCTCATTTTAAAGTATGAATCACGAGCAAACAGTCATGCAGGAAACTTTATCCCCTGCCCACCCATCCACAGAAAAGGCGAGCATTGGAAAGGAACAGAATCTAGCAGGAAATGAGCAAGGTAGAAAGCGGAGCAGGCAAGGAGCATTGGAAAGGGAAGAGCTGTGTGATGAGGAACCAAGAAGCCCGCCTTGAGCTACAGAAGACACCCTTGGCAGTGAAACCAAACCCCTTCAGAGACTTTCCGCTGTGGCCAGTCTTGCAGGTGGGGCCAGGAGCTCAGGCCTTGGCCTGGTAACCCTCACACCTAGAGGTGAGGAAAGACAGCAGAAAACGAAGTGTCTGTGGCCTAAACATCAGGATATCCCATAACTTAGTGGAAAGATGGGATCAGGAGTCTCAAAGCCTGATTTAACACTCTGACCTTGCTAGTTACCAGTGTGACTTTGGGCAGGTTATGCCTTCCTGCCACTCACCTGATCTATAAAATGAGAGAAGCAATACCTACTTTGTAAAGGGCGGTCGTGAGGGCAGAGTGAAGGCAGGTTGCAAAGTCTAAAGCACAGACCCAAATATGAGGGTACCCGCCTATGGATTTACCTGCCCTTAAATTAAGGAAGCAGAGTCTAACTGGGACAAGGGGGTCGCACATCTTCTCCCGCCCTGTCAACTGGAACAGAGCCTTCCCTGCCCACCCCTGCTGATTCACTGGCTCACCCCCTATCTCCAGTATCTCCAAGACCTCAGCATTTTTTTTTTTTTTTTTTTTTNTCTAACTGGGACAAGGGGGTCGCACATCTTCTCCCGCCCTGTCAACTGGAACAGAGCCTTCCCTGCCCACCCCTGCTGATTCACTGGCTCACCCCCTATCTCCAGTATCTCCAAGACCTCAGCATTTTTTTTTTTTTTTCTTTTTCTGGTGCAAAGGAGCTGGGAAAGGCTGTGGCCAGTGCGGGAGAAGAGGCCTTTATGTATACCAGCAAAGACCCAATTGTTACTGAATCCAAACTGGGCTGCTTTTCCCAATTATCTCCACTACTCTTCTGCTCTCTACTTTTTCTGATGCCAAGTTTTAACCCGGAACAAAAGCTCCTGTCGGGACTGATTTATAATCCAGATCTGCTGACAAGGCCCTAAAGGGTCCCTCCCCTCCAGGGCTGCACCATGCTTAAAGTTACCACCCAAGCCACTGGGCCACCAGTCTCTTCACCTCTGCCCTTTGTCCCTAGCTAGGAGGTGGCATCTGTCTCCAGGTCCCAGTGGGGTGGCCTCCCTGGGGTTCCTCTGTTCACCAGCCCAGCTCAGAGGACTACTAGCTGGCAGGGAGGGACAGCCCAGCACCGCCCAGGAGGCCAGAGCTGCAAGGCACTTGTAGGAGCGGCTGTGCGCGGAGGAGGCTCGAGTCCTCCCCCAGTGTGGCTCCCCTCAGTCCCTTTCATCTGAACACCAGGGCTCCTGTCACTCGGCACCAGGAAGAGTCATTTCCTGAGGGTAAGCTCAGCACAGCTGGAGTCGAGGGTGGTTTCACCCGGAGCAGGAAGAGGGGTCGCTGAGCGGGCCCCTTCTGGACCCTGAGAAACAAGAGGCATAAGGTCTCGGGAGATTTGAGGGAGGGGTGCCTGTCTTCCTGGCTGGTGAGGCCCGTTCCGGTCTGATCGCAGGGGTCAGTGGGAGTTGAAGAAAGGAAACAGAATCGGGGGGCCAAAAGACCACTCTGGTGCGCCCCAAAGAGAAGCCTGGGATCCTCTCCAGGAGGTGGCCCGCCCGCCTTCGTTCCAGTAACCAGAGCGTGGGGAGCCTCTTAGACCCCTTCCCGAGCCGGGCTGCCCAGCCCGCACGTTTGGCTTTGAGGAACACTTCGGAAAAACCGGGTGAGTCCGACACCCGCCTAGCCAGGGCCCGATGTCCCGCCCCCGCCCCACCTCCCGGCGCGGTGGCGCAGCTCTCTGCTGCTGGGCGCGGGGCGGCCTGGCACCGGGAAGGGCGGGGGTCCGAGCCCCCAGGCAGGGAGCAGGGAGACGTGCGGGTCGCAGCCCCCTCCGGGGCGGGCCTTCGCGTCACGCCCCCGGCCTCCGACGACAGCCCCCACCCCGCCTGACGTCAGGGGGGAGGTGGCGGAGAGCCTCGGCAGCGGCGGAGAAAGAGCCGGCGCCCGCCGCGGTGGCGCGGGGAGCCCGAGCCCAGGGGCGCCGAGCCGAGCCGGGCAGAGAGGCGGTGGCAGAGGGGCAGCGGAGCAGGGCGGGCAGGCGCGCGCGGGCGGGCGGGCGGCGGCGCGCGGGCAGAGGCGGACCGTGGTCGGAGCCGAACGCGAGGGCGGCGCCCAGAGATTCAAGCAGCGAAGAAGAGGTGAGTGAGGCCGGGGTTGCACGGGGCCAGAGCCAAGGGGCTCTCCGGGGCCGCCGCTTTGTCCCCAGACTCGAGCAGGGGACGCCGCACGCGCGAGGGGCAGGGTCTGGGGGCGCAGGGAGGGGCGGCGGCGAGGACAGCTGTCCGCCCGAGCGCCTCCCT
>SJYX01004265.1:220681-243565 GCA_006410675.1 Oreotragus oreotragus | reverse complement strand
GTGGGTGTGTGTGAGTGTGAGAGTGTGTGCATGTGTGGGGGGGACTGAGTGGGTGTGAGTGTGTACATGTGTGTGTGGGGACTGTGAGTGTGTGTGTGTGCATGTGTGTAGGGGCACTGAGTGGGTGAGTATGAGTGTGTGTGAGTGTGTGTGCATGTGTGTGGGGGGACTGTGAGTGGGTGAGTGTGTGTGAGTGTGTGTGTGTGTGTGTGTGAGGACTGAGTGGGTATGTGTGTGTGAGAGTATGTGCATGTGTGTGGGGGGACTGTGAGTGGGTGAGTGTGTGTGTGTGTGTGTGCGTGTGTGTGAGGACTGAGTGGGTATGTGTGTGTGAGAGTATGTGCATGTGTGTGTGGGGACTGTGAGTGGGTGAGTGTGTGTGTGTGTGAGTGTGAGAGTGTGTGTGCATGTGTGAGTGAGCAGGCACAAGGATACTTCTTAGCCTCACAGGTCTGCTGTTCCTTTCTAACAAGGTCACGGCTGTAAGGGGCTTAGGATTGCTCCTGGCTTATAGTAAGTCCTCTGTGCCTTCCCAGCCCTCAGATTTCCCGCTTCAGGACGCGAGCACAGCCCACTTCCTGCTTCGGGCCGGCGCCCTGGCAGTCATCCGAGCCCCTGCCCGAGCCGTGTCCGGGTCTGGCTCAGTCTCCCTCTGTGCTCCTCTGGCAGAAGCTGCTCTTCGCGGGTTCCCGCTCCCAGCTGGTACAGCTGCCCCCAGCCGACTGCATGAAGTACCGCTCCTGTGCCGACTGTGTGCTCGCCCGGGACCCCTACTGTGCCTGGAACACCAACAGCAGCCGCTGCGTGGCCGTGGGCGGTCACTCCGGGTGAGGGGGGCTTCTGCATGTGCAGGGACCAGCCGGGAGGGGAGGGGAGGGGGGCTGGAGCCGGGACGCTGACGGATCCCTCTCCCCGCACCAGGTCCCTGCTGATCCAGCATGTGGCAGTCTCGGATACTTCGAGCATCTGTAATTTCCGGGGCAGTAAGAAAGGTGAGCTGTTGTCTTAGTCCTCCTTCCACGGTGTACAGGCCTCGGGGGACCAGAACCGGGGTGTCATTTTCCCCCCTCAGCCTGGGCGTCTTGCACCGACTCTCCTTTTTTCTGCCACTACAGTCAGGCTCACGCCCAAAAACATCACAGTAGTGGCGGGCACAGATCTGGTGCTGCCCTGCCGGCTCTCCTCCAACCTCGCCCACGCCCGCTGGACCTTCGGGGGCCGCGACCTGCCCGCGGAGCAGCCTGGCTCCTTCCTCTATGATGCCCGGCTGCAGGCCCTGGTGGTGATGGCTGCCCAGCCCCGCCACGCCGGTGCCTACCACTGCTTCTCGGAGGAGCAGGGGGCCCGGCTGGCGGCCGAAGGCTACCTCGTGGCCGTGGTGGCGGGCCCGTCGGTGACGCTGGAGGCCCGGGCCCCGCTGGAGAACCTGGGGCTGGTGTGGCTGGCCGTGGTGGCCCTGGGCGCCGTGTGCCTGGTGCTGCTGCTGCTGGTTCTGTCCCTGCGCCGGCGGCTGCGCGAGGAGCTGGAAAAAGGTGCCAAGGCGGCCGAGAGGACCCTGGTGTACCCGCTGGAGCTCCCCAAGGAGCCCACCAGCCCCCCCTTCCGGCCCGGGCCCGAGACGGACGAGAAGCTCTGGGACCCTGTGGGGTACTACTACTCAGATGGCTCTCTCAAGATCGTGCCTGGCCACGCCCGGTGCCAGCCCGGCGGCGGGCCCCCCTCGCCGCCCCCCGGCATCCCCGGCCAGCCCCTGCCTTCTCCGACACGGCTCCATCTGGGAGGTGGCCGGAACTCCAACGCCAACGGCTACGTGCGTCTCCAGCTGGGAGGGGAGGACCGTGGCGGCCTCGGGCATCCTCTGCCCGAGCTCGCCGACGAACTGAGGCGTAAACTGCAGCAGCGCCAGCCGCTGCCGGACTCCAACCCCGAGGAGTCCTCAGTATGAGGGGGCCCCTCGGGCGGCAGCCTGGGAGGCGCGGCTCCCTACGTTTTTGCACAGGCACCAGCTACCTCAGGGACATGGCATGGGCAACTGCTCTGCCCGGGACCGCCCGGCCATGAGGACCTGCTCTGCCAGCACGGCACTGCCACATGCTGTGGCTTACCAGGGCACCAGCCTTGCAGAGGGCACCTTCCTCCTCTGTGAGAGGCTGTGGATCACAGACGCGTGGGACCCCAACAGCCAAAACCTTTCAAGGCAGAAGTTGCAGATGTGGGTGTGTTTGTGTACATATGTGTGTGAATGCAGATGTGTGCACATACGTGTGTGCGTGCGTGTGTGTATGTGTGTGTGTCTGAGATGCAGTCTTCCTGTTTCTGTCAAGTCTTCCCTTGGCCTGGGGTCCTCCTGGTGGGTCATTGGAGCTATGAAGGGGAAGGGGTCGAATCACTTTGCCTCTCCTGCCCCCACCTGTCCCCAGTAGGGGGCAGCCGTGTACATATGGGGGTGGGCTGGGCAGGGTGCTGTGCCCCTTTGGGGGAATCGGGGCTCTGGGGTGGGGGCCTGGTCCTGTTCCCAGGGCTATGAATGTTTTCAGGGTGGGGAGATGTGTATAAGAGNGTGGGGTCTAGTTCCCCGACCTGGGCTCAAACCCAGGCCCGCTGTGTTGGGAGCGTGGAGTCTTAGCCCCTGGACCACCAGGGAAGTCCCCATATCTGCGTCTTAAAAAAAACAGAACACCTCACTTGGGGGTGGGCAAGCCATAGCATTAAAGTCGATGGCGCACTCTAAATGGTCTCTCCTGCTGGGTTTGGCGTTAGGCCAACTAACTCAGAGCTGCTGTCTTCAGTCTGCCTCTCTTCCAGCACACACATGTGATCACTCACTCACTCACTCTATCAGACTTCTGGATCCATTGGTCTTTGGAACGACTGTTCAAGTTCCCTGATGGATGTAAGTTTCAGATTCCTTACATCACTGTTTCTGAAGCAAGAGTCTCCTCCTGGTCCTGTGATAATTGGCAAACTGGATCTGTGGGGTTGTTGGAGGCAGCCATGAGATACACTGTGAGGTCTGAGAGTCAAGTGAGGTTTAAAGAAAGAAAGTTTGCAGGTTTGTGAAATGTTAACTAGAGCATTCTGGGGACCCAGGGAACTGTGGATCATTTTAGAACTTCTCTCTTTATTGCCAGGGATTTTCCACTGTATTACACATAGGATTTGGCACACATGTGCTAAAANGGCGGGGGGAGAGTCAGCAGCCGCGGTCACCACCAGGAGCCAATCAGGGGGGCTGAAGCGCCTCCTGACGAAGGCCGAAGAGGAGAGCCAAGACCCCGGCTTCAAGTTCAACACTCAGAACACGAAGATCAGCGAATCTGGTCACTTCATGGCAAACAGTGGAAACGTTGGCAGACTTTAATTACTTGGGCTCCAAAATCACTGCAGTGACTGTAGCCATGAAGGACGTTAAAGACGTTTGCTCCTTGGATGAAAAACTATGACAAACCTAGACAGTGTATTTAAAAGCAGAGACATCACTTTGCTGAAGTCACATAGTCAAAGCTATGGTTTTTCCTGTAGTCATGTATGGAGGTGAGAGTTGAACTATAAAGAAGGCTGGGTGCCAAAGAATTGATGCTTCTCCAACTGTGGTGTTGGAGAAGACTCTTGAGAGTCCCTTGGACTGCAAGGAGATCCAACCAGTCCATCCTAAAGGAAATCAGTCCTGAATATTCATTGGAAGGACTGATGCTGAAGCTCCGATACTTCGGCCACCTGATGTAAAGAGATGGCTCATTTGAAAAGACCCTGATGCTGGGAAAGATTGAAGGCAGGAGGAGAAGAGGGCAGCAGAGGATGAGATGGTTGGATGGCATCACCGATTCAATGGACATGAGTTTGACCAACTCCAAGAGATAGTGAAGGACACGGAAGCCTGGAATGCTGCAGTCCATAGGGTCACAAAGAGTCCTGGCGTGCTGCAGTCCACAGGGCCGCAAAGAGTCGGACACGACCGAGCGACTGAGCAACAGCAAAGCTGGTCCTGAGACTGAACCGTTCTCCGTCTCGTGGGGAGGAGGGGAAGGTGAGGGATGGGGAGGAAGGCGCGTCCAGGGACGACTAATGGTATCAGCACCTCGGCTGCCTCTCCCGGGGTCAGCTCAGGAACATGCAGGGTAAGGAAACGTGTCGGAACTAGAGGCACCCTGGGAAGCCTGCAGTGCCTTGAATTCCTAGTTGACCCAGATCTTCTCCAGCAGCAGTTTGCCACCAGGCAGGGAAGATGAACAGACAATATGGACAAATTGGAAATGGGAAAAGATGACGTTAAACGCAGAGCAATTGCTCAAAAGTGTCTTGCAAGTGAATCAGTGTGTAATCCTGTCTTATAAAGAGACAATCAAGAATTCAGTTTAGCACTCCCACCCCAGCTAAGATGATAAAAATTCTGTCATTGATTTTAAATATTTTTAGCTTTTCCATTTGATTTGGCAAACTCTTTTGCTACTGTGGTGTAATTCCCAAGGCAACATGCAAAACACACGGGTTCCCATCAAAGCAGCCTGATCTGGAACGCCGGCTACCCTTGCACATGATAAAATGCTGCATCCGGGCCACCTTGCACGTGATAGAATGCCGCATCCGGGCCACCTTGCACGTGATAGAATGCTGCATCCACTCTCTTTTTCACACTTTTGTAAACAGCTGTCTTCATTTACGTGCAGATGGCCTTCAGTTGGCAAAGAGTCTGCCTTCAATGCAGGAGACGTGGGCTCCATCCCTGGGTCAGGAAGACGCCCTGGAGAAGGAATGGCACCCACTCCGGGTTCCTGCCTGGAGAGCCCCATGGACAGAAGAGCCTGGCCTGGAGAATCCCAGGGACAGAGGAGCCTGGCGGGCTGCGGTCCATACGGTTGCAAGAGTCAGACACGACTCAGCGACTAAACCACCACCAATCGAATGAAATCTCGAAAGCTACAACCAACCAAACCAGCTCACGTGCACGGGGGAAAGCTGCACAAGTGCGCAACTGGCTTATCAGGAACGGTTCTGGGCAGCGCACACGCCTCGCTTTCTCCGGTTCTGGGCAGGCATCACGGGGGTGCAAAGGCAGGCCTGGTCCCTGCTCTCAGGAGGTTTATGCTGTTAGAGGTGAGAAGGGAATATAACAGTGATTAAGAGCACAAGCAAACCTTGGTTCCCTGACTCACCAGCCACCAGCATCAAGCTCTCCAAGCTGTATTCTTCTACTGTCGCTTTAATTATCTGGCGCTGCTGGGTCCTGGCTGTAGCGTGGGAACTCTCAGTTGCAGCATGTGGGACCCAGTGCCCTGACCAGGGATTGAACCAGGGCTCCCAGCCCTGGGAGGGCAGAGTCTTCACCTCGGGACCACCAGGGAAGTCTCATCTCCAAGCTTTCAAATGCGGACGGCCAGAGCCTAACCCAGGACGTGCCTCAGAGGATTCCCCCCGTAGAGGGTCTGGTACACAGATGCATTACTGGGGCAAGTGTGACAGGGGCTCTAAGGACGAAAACAGAAGTCTTGTGGGTGGGGTGATGGGGCAGGCTCCACCCAGGAGAGTTCAGCTAAGCCTGTAGGAATGGATGCTGTTCAGACACTGTCTCTTATACACATCTAGATGTGTATAAGAGACAGGGGGGTGACTGATGGAGAAAGGTCTTAGAAGGAGGGGAGAGAATGACACAGGAACAAAGAAGAACTAGAAAAAAAGAGGGAAAAAAAGAAAAATTAGAAATAAGAGTTGAAGGAAGATAAAAATTCTGGANCAGCAGCGGACGAGATGAGCCTGGATTGGGAGACCAGCAGAACCGCGGGACCGAGTCTTTGATTTGGTCACGCCAGGTCTGGGAGCGGGAGACCCGCGTGTCAGGCTGAGGAGTCAGATGTCACCTGGCAGGGCTGGGAGCTGGGAAGGGGACCCGCATGTCAGGCTGAGGGGTCGGGGGTCACCAGGCAGGTCCGGGAGCGGGAGGGGGACCCGCGTGTCAGGCTGAGGAATCAGGGTGTCACCTGGCAGGGGGTGAAAAGTTACTGAAGTCAGGAGGTAACATTCAACAGTAATGCTAATTTACTCTCATTTCAAAGTGGAATGAGGAGGGTGGGCCCTGGATTTTCCAACATTAACGTGCATATGGATCCCCCAGAGATCACGGCAACATAAACACGTCTGACTCAGTGCGCTTGGAATCAGACCTGAGATAGGGCCCTGCCGACAAGCTGCCTCGTCCTGATGCGGCTGGTCTCTGCGGCTCTGAGTGACAAGGTTGTGTCTCCTCAGGGCGGCCTGATGGGAGAGGAGGCCTGGGGAGGGTGCGGGTGGACACGATGGCTAGGCGTCCTCTGTGAGGTCACACGCGCACAGGTCATGCTTGCCGCAGTTGAAAACATAGTATTAGAAACCTCTGGTCTTGATTTTTAAGGCTATCTCTAAGGGGGACACGGAGAAGGCACTGGCAACCCACTCCAGCACTCTTGCCTGGAAAATCCCATGGAGGGAGGAGCCTGCAGGCTGCAGTCCATGGGGTGGCTAAGAGTCGGACACGGCTGACCAGCTTCCCTTTCCCTTTTCACTTTCCTGCAGTGGAGAAGGAAATGGCAGCCCACTCCAGTGCTCTTGCCTGGAGCGGCCCAGGGACAGGGGAGCCTGGTGGGCTGCCGTCTGTGGGGTCGCACAGAGTCGGACAGGACTGAGTGACTTCAGCTACGGGGACAGCTGAGCCTCGGACGTGAGACTCTCAATTCTGAGCCTTTTCGGTTGCTCCGTCTTCTTTCACTGACTCACTGGGCTGCGCGGGGTCGAGGCCTTTGCGCGTCACTGTGGCCCATTCATACTGTTCCTTTCTTCTTAGGGGAGGCATGTGGGATCTGGTTCCCCGACCAGGAGTTGAGCCCCCTTGCACTGGGAGCACAGAGTGTTAGTCCTGGACCACCAGGGAAGTCCCTTTTGAGGAACATCTTAAACAGCGTCAATTGAAATACTTCCCGTAAAATGCGGGTTTATTAAATAGAAGTTTTTCTTCTCTTATAAAGGCAACACACAGAACTGTCAAAATTCTCACCCAGAAGTTAGCTGTCTATTACAAAAGAAAAATGTAAGAGAGGGATTCTTCTTCCTATGGAGGAAAATAGCGTGAATACATTCACGAGATGCGTCTATCACTAACTTCAAGGATGACCGAGAGGGTCAGCAACGTTCGGTCGTAAGAAAGAAACCGTGGCAGCAGTTTTACATGTGACAGTCGGATTAAAAGAAAAATAGCCCTCATGCCGTTACAGCAAGAACAGTGTCTTCAACCATATATGTAGATGAGCAATTGGAAACGTTGACCGTAACACTTGTTATACTGACATCTCAAAAACTAAGCCCAGGCTTGGCGAGCCGTCAAGCCCAGTAATTTTCTCTCAAGAGCAGTCTTTGTCACACTGACAGACCACATCTGTATTCACGCAGCGGTGGACTCTGAATGCTGTCTGGGATATGCAGGGAAAATCAAGGAGATGGCATGCCACCCTCCGTGATGGATAACCCCACCGGCAGGTTCTGGAACAAGAAGAATAGCTGCCAGGACATTCAGCACAGCCCCCTCCGGGCGGAGACGCAGAGGAACAGGCCAGAGAGCTTCGGAGACTTGTGGAAGGAGGGGCAAGACGCGGAGCGGGACGAGACTCGAGCCACCTGCTCCCCTGGCCTGGCGCTGACCACATTCTGCGGTCCGCCCAGGGTCCTGACCCCAGCCCTGGAGCTATCTACAACACGCGGGCTTGATATAGCACTGGGGAGGCATTCAGTGCATAAAACAAAAAAGGCAGAATAAAAAGTGTGTTCGCTACATAAGCCACTCATTTACATCAAGTCTAGTCACCTGCTTGACGTGCAGGAAACGTGCTCTGCGAGTGTGAGGCTGTACACCCCATCTGTGCCTGTTCGTATCAAGCTCATTTTCTGAAACTGTGTAAAATTGATGCACGCAAATACCTATGTGCAAGCATAAAGAAGACATTTATGACAGGTCTGGAGTTTCAAGAAGGAGACACACACGTGTTGGTGCATTTGCTCTGGTCTACCTCACTCTGTGTGACCGGCTCTAGGTCCACCCACATCTGTACAGATGACTCAGGTTCACTCCTTTCTATGGCTGCGTAACATTCCTTTGTATATCTGAACCACGTCTTCTTTATGTATGCATCTGTTGATGGACACTTAGGCGGTTTCTGCATATTAGCGCATGCGTGTGGAATCGAGAAAGATGGTACAGTTGAAGCTAGTTCCCGGGAAGGAATCGAGATGCAGACACAGAGACACAGGGGTAAGAGGAGCGGGGGATGAACTGGGAGATGAGGTTTGACAGAAACACTGTGTGTGTGTCAGCCGCTCGGTCGTGTCCGACTCTCTGTGACCCCATGAACTGCAGCAGCCCTCCAGGCCCCTCCGTCCACGGGACTCTTCAGGCAGGAACACTGGATTGGGTTGCCGGTTTCTTCTCCAGGGGATCTTCCCAACCCAGGGATCGAACCCAGGTTTCCTGTGTTGCAGGCAGATCCTTCACCATCTGAGCCATCAGCGAGGCAGGTGCATGACCACGTGTAAATCAGAGGGCCAGGGAGAGCCTGCAGGTTAGCACAGGGAGCTCAGCTTCGTGCTCTGTGATGACCCAGAGGTACCGGCAGGGTGGGAGGCGCGGTGATGGGGCAGGTCCGAGAGGGAAGGGATTCCTGTACACATATAACTGAGCTACTTCACTGTACAGCAGAAAGTAACTCAAGGTTATAAAGCTATTATACTCCAATGGAAAAAAGGAGACAATTTCTTTGCTGGGTTAAGAGGTGATGGATAGGCTGTTGGTGGGGTCAGGTTTCAAGATAAGAAATATCTTAACATCTGGGCCTTGAAGGAAGAACAGGATTTGCATCTGGATGGGTTTAACATGAGAGAGGGCTACAGAATCTGGACATCCAGAATGTGAAAGAGATTAAATGTTTCTTCCAATCAAATAGTACATCCTTGTAACATGAACCAATTAGCTTAACTGAAGAAACCACCACCTTCTACTTGAGAATCTGTGTGATGAAGTTGTTGCTCTTCTCTACTGGTTTCCCGGTCCTGTTTCTGGGCATCAGTTCCTGCATCACCAGCATCACCAATCCTCAAAGTTACCGGTAAAAAGAGAGCATCTTCAAATGCAAGGGTATAGTTTTTGTTCATGAAGCAAAACTGGCCAAGAACCCCATGGGAAAACTGACATTTTCCTAAAACAATCAGCATATAAATATGTCTCTAGCTGCACTTTGCATTCACTTTAAATTTTATTCATTTATTCGTGGTCGCACTGAGTCTTGGTTTCAGCACACAGGCCCTTTGCTGCCGTGCACCGGCTCCCAACTGCACAGGCTCTATAGCTCTGTGGACTGAGCTGTCCCTAAGGCACGTGGGATCCTAGCTCCTTGACCAGGGACGGAACCCAAAGCCCCAGCGTTAGAAGGTGGCTTCTTCTCCACCAGGGAAGCCCCCTGGATTTTTAAAGTGAAAGTATGAAAGTCCCCAGGGAGAAGAAACTCAGGTCAGTTTGAAAAATTATACGTATTCATCTCCCCATTCAGTGATCACGTGCAACAAAACCATCAGAAAACAGAATCTCTGACAGTAAAATTCTGAAACCAAAAAAACTGAAAGAAAACCCAAGGCATTATCATCGCAAAGAAGATGCAAAAACTCATGAAATAAAGCCTGGAAACTCAAGAAGCCTAGTTATTTGGCCATCACACTCACACACCAGGGATGGCTGGTGACAGCTGTCTATGTATGGTTAACGAAGAATGAGATGTGATTTCTAGCGTTGTTTAACTTTTCTATACACAAAAGCACATGGATACTCCAGGTCGACAATCACACTCATCAAAGCAGAGGATAACTGCTAGTACCTGTGATCTTGGGGAAGCCACCCGACCACATTCGTAAGTCATTCTGATGCACAGAATGATGACAGGGGAACTTCAGAGGGACTGTCTGAGAAAACGACACCAACAAGTCAGCTGCCGACAGAAAGGAAACGAAAGAGCAGGGTGAGGAACAATGCTTCGGAAGAGGTGCAGCGATCTGAAACACATGTGCAATCTTCTTCTCAAATACACGCTGTCCTGCGTCACTCCCCGCTGAGCTCCTTGGCTCTCTAGGACGCTCCCATTTGGCCCGTTAGCTCACTTCACCCGGCTCAGGAGGCCCCTTTCTCCTCCCGCGGCTGTGACCTAAGGCATACACGAGAAGGCACACATCACTCCCTTCGAAAACTGCCTTCCTGGGACTGCCCTGGCACCCAGTGGTTAAGACTTCGCCTTCCAGGGCAGGAGGTGTGGGCTCG
This sequence comes from Oreotragus oreotragus, assembly GCA_006410675.1. NCBI lineage: Eukaryota > Metazoa > Chordata > Mammalia > Artiodactyla > Bovidae > Oreotragus > Oreotragus oreotragus. The sequence continues at coordinate 233,244 of SJYX01004265.1, read as the reverse complement.
ACCCCTGGTCGGGGAGTTAAGATCCCACGTGCCTTGTGGCCAATAAACTAAAATACAACAGAGAGGCATCATTGTAACACAGGCAATAAAGACTCTAAAAACAGCCCACATTAGAAAAAGGCTTTCAAAAATAAATAAAAATAAAATGGCGTCCTTAAGCCCACACTCCACTGACACACTGCCACTGAAAATGCATTATCCAGCAGGTCATGATGCTCTGATTATCCAACCAATGTTTAATGCTCCCAAAAGGAGAGCTGGACAGTCTATGTTTTTTGACCTTCCCCACATAGTATGAAGCATGAATCTTAGACCCAGACTACCAGATGCCACTCTAAGGGTCTCCAGCTGTGACTGCAGAGCACTTTGGTGCCTCGGCATTTCTGCCTGACATTACTACCCGGCACTCCACCAGCACTCAAAATCGTGGACGCCAGTGGGCCTTCTGACCAACCATGCTTCACTTCATGGCTAGAAAACAGAAGCAGCTTCCCAGAGCTTTTTGCCAAAAGACAGGCAGTGGGAAAGTGCAGATCTCGACGCTCACAACGAGGTGGAGAAGGCTCCTGGGCGTGGAGAAGGCTCCTGGGCGTGGAGAAGGCTCCTGGGCGTGGGGAGGCAGAGACACCCACACAGAGAAACACACCAGCCGGAAACACCTCGGGCATCGGTGGGGGGTAAAGTCAAGAGAGAATATTAAGCCAGCTCCCTGTTAACAGCTCGGGCTAAATCGGGAACTGAAAATGCCTCTCAAAAAACAGCAGAGAGAGGCCACCCGAGGTTAATTCATGAAAGTCACACGCAGAATGAGAAAAATGGAAGGCAAAGCCATATGTGGTTATAAAGCTCCTGACTGCACTCGAAAGGACTCTTTGCTAGATTATAAGAAATAAATTAAACCATAAAGAAAATGGCAAGTGAGGATTTTTCTGTTAGTGGATATCTGGAGGAAGTGGCAACAAACCAACAATTATTAAGTAACTAGAACGCACCAGGCAGGCAACATACTGAGAGCAGCGGAAGTTATAGACAAATTTGCAAACCCAAAGAGCTTCACGGAGATAACTGTAAACACTGTATTTTTATCAAGTGATTAAAAACATTACACAACCGTCTATCAAAATTCAAAGAAAGGAGAGAAGACTATTCAATGTAAACCAAAAAAAAAAAAAAAAAAAGGCTTTTTCTGGGTGCATGTATTTTCTGAACAGGACCTTGAAAGACGGGTCTAATTTGGACAGAAGTAGAGAAGTAGAGAAAGGTACTGCCAGCAAGCGCAACAGAATGAAGTATGAACACAAATCACACATTGAAAGGAACAAGTGTTATGGCAAGAGGGGATGGTGAATGAAAGATGAGTTTGGAAAGGGGACCAGATGTTGGGGCGCCAGGCTAAACAGTTTTAACTTTACCCTTTAGAGTCCCTAAAGGGCTTTGAATGTGCTTTTATTTTTTTTTTTAAAAAAGCACTACAAAGTTTTCATTAAGGTCTATTAGTATTAAGGAAGAAAGGTTTTTTTTTTGTTTGTTTTAAACATGCAGTGCTAGAAACAGCCTATTATCTCAGATTTATTTCATTGGACAAACTACTACTCAGTTCATGGCAAATAGATGGGGGAAAAGCGGACGGAGAGGCAGATTTGACTCTGGGGGCTGCGAACAGTGACTGCAGCCATGAAACTAAAAGACACTTGCTCCTGGAAGAAAAGCTAGGACAGACCTCAGCAAAGGTCCGTCTAGTCAAAGCTACGGTTTTTCCAGTAACCGTGTACGAATGTGAGAGTTAGACCATGAAGGCTGAGAGTTGAAGAACCGATGCTTTTGAACTGTGGTGCTGGAAAAGACTCTTGAGGTGGTGTTGGAACTTAAGTTAACTCTTCCAACTGTGGTGTTGGAAAAGACTCCTTGGACAACAAGGAGATCAAACCAGTTAATCTTAAGGAAACCAACCCTGAATCTTCATTGGAAGGACTGATGCTGAAGCTGAAACTCCAATACTTTGGCCACCTGATGCGAAGAAGTGACTGCTGAGAAAAGACCCTGATGCTGGGAAAGACTGAAGGTGAGAGGAGAAGGGGTGACAGAGGATGAGATGGCTGGATGGCATCACTGACTCGATGGACATGAGTTTGAGTGAGCTCCCGGAGTGGGGGAAGGACAGGGAGGCCTGGCGTGCTGCGGTCCACGGGTGGCAAAGAGTGGGAGACGCCTGAGCAACAAGAGGTTTCGTGCCCCTTGAACTTGGGCCACTTGTAGTGGGCATGGGGAAAAAGAGCTCCTCAAGGACAGCATTTCCTAAGAATTTCGTAATAATAATGAGGAGGAAACATCATCTGTGACACAGCTTTAGCTGTTTCAGTACACAGGTGTGCAAGTCATGATTATCAGCTCTAAGTGAAAAGCAAAGCTGTAAGATTCAAACACGGGGAGGGACCTCAAGCTCGTTTCTTCTTTTCTGCACCAGGTCTCGGCTGCGGCGGGCGGGACCTTTAGCTGCAGACTCTTCGCTGCAGCACATGGATCTAGCTCCCCGGCCAGGGATCCAACCCAGGGCCCCTGCCCTGGAAGGGTGGAGTCTCAGCCACTGCAGCGCCAGGGAAGTCCCCTTACAATCTGAAATCCAAATCGGAAGCATTTTATGATATCTTCAGAGGTAATATAAAGAAGCACCTTTTGTGTGCATGTGTCTTTACACAAGATATCACCTCTTGGTTAAGACAGAAATACAACTCAAAATCTTTCCCTTGGTAGAAAACTTCCCTTCTTAATTTATAAGAAAAAAAGCTCTAATTAGCAGCCCCCAAGCGATCAATCATTAAAAGTAAAACCTCAAAACTGCTTCCCTCAATAAAAGCCAACAATTCCATAAGACAAGAGATGAAAGCAGATACAGAAAAGCTTAGGGGAGATACTATAAAATAACAAGATATAGCAAAATAACAAAATGAAACGAAACTTCAGCAGGTATATAGCCCAAGAAAGAAGCGTAATGGGAAAATAAAACCCTAACAGAAAGAAAGGGGGAAAAAAGACCACAATGGACACAGGACAAAGGAGAAGAGGCACTGCTGAAAACAGGCTGAGACGGGGTAAACCATGCGAGCCACAGCAACAGAGACAGGCTTCCCTCATAAAGGGAGTGCCACGGGGGCCAGCACTTCCGAGAGAGCCTCCTCCTGGGGAAGAATCCGGCAATCTAAGAGCTGCAGGTTCTGGAATCTTCTTTCATCCTTCAAACCACAGGCGGCCGGTCTAACCGGAAGCCCCCTCTCGGCTGCCTCCCTGCGGTGACATCCGCCCTCCCCTGCCTGACTGGGATCCTGGGACTGAACCGCACTCACGCGGGCACCCAAGTCAGAGCCGCTCAGGCCGCTCACAGCGTCCAGCCCTAGAACCGTGACGCCTCTCGCACCACGGACACCCCGGGGGCTGCTCTTCTTTCCCCCTCTTGAAAACTGTCTGCCTCCCTGAAGCAGAGACGTGTGGAAGTCAGACAGCTCTGTTCCTCCACCCAACTTAGCTTACACGCCCAGGAAACGTCTTTCTCTCTTTTGCTGTCACGATTTTATTTAGTTCTTATTGTGCACCAATTATCCTGCATCAGGGATGCGGTGCTATAAATAATACTACAAACGAGACTTTAAGCAGGCTGGGTTCAGTTAACCAGAAGGCCTTGTTCGGTCGTTAACTGCAGTGGTCTCTAAACTCTGACCATCATCCTAGGAAGTACAGGACTTGTGGGCATGCGAATATATTTATGCATAGATGATGTGGACATGTGCTACAATATTCATACGTTATGTTCATTATAAAATACAGAAATTTGTAAAAAAAATCAAAGATAAAAATATTTCACTTATTCATGGCAAAAGAGTTTTCGCCATCACTAGAAAGTATAAAGAACATTTAACAAGAACAATGTGATTTTCACATAATTTATGATTTCTCAACATCTCAGTTGAATTTTTTGTGACTGAGCGATTCTGATTTTTTTTTAATACTTTATTTATTATTTATTTGGTGGTGTTGGGGTTTCGCTGCGGCACGCGGGTCTTTCGAGGCACACACACTGTCTCTAGCTGAGGCTCAGAGGCTAAGTGGTTGAGGAGCACAGGCTTAGTTGTTCCACGGCACACGGGACGTCAGCTCCCCATCGAGGGATCAAAGCCGTGGCCCCTGCACCACCAGGCGGATTCTCAACTGCGGAGCCACCAGGCAAATCCCGAGTTCACCTTGTTTTAGTTCTAGGTCTTACGGAGACAGATCTAAACAGGAAATGGGCGTTGTGACACTGAGTCTCTCCGTTTTTAATTCTATCCTCTGATCATAAAAAAGCTTAAAGGGTCTGTCTTATTTTGTTAACCACTTTGTTGGCACTGCTAACTGAGATTCAGCTAATAAATATTCATCTCTCTTGATATCAATTAGCTAGTTGCTCCTAACTTATCAAAGCTATTAAATTTTTACATTGATACTTTAAAAAAATTGTGCTGTGCAATTACAATGCTTCCTTTTTTCCGCAGATTAGAACACTGTTCCCGACTTATTGAGCGTGCAAATATAAAGGTTTTAGTGGGTGACACATATTTTTAAAAAGACAGAATCACATTTCCAAACACCCATTCTCAAAAATGTTCTCCCTATAGCATAGGTTTCTTTGGAGAAGCAGTTACTTTCCCACTCACTGTTAAAACACGGCTTCTACCTTGAAAGGCTGTACTTAAGTGGATTTTTCAAAATTACATTTGTGACACGAGGGGACAGCTCCTAAAACCGTTTAACACCCAAAGGTCAGAAAATGTGGACACCTNCTCCAATACTTTGGCCACCTGATGCGAAGAAGTGACTGCTGAGAAAAGACCCTGATGCTGGGAAAGACTGAAGGTGAGAGGAGAAGGGGTGACAGAGGATGAGATGGCTGGATGGCATCACTGACTCGATGGACATGAGTTTGAGTGAGCTCCCGGAGTGGGGGAAGGACAGGGAGGCCTGGCGTGCTGCGGTCCACGGGTGGCAAAGAGTGGGAGACGCCTGAGCAACAAGAGGTTTCGTGCCCCTTGAACTTGGGCCACTTGTAGTGGGCATGGGGAAAAAGAGCTCCTCAAGGACAGCATTTCCTAAGAATTTCGTAATAATAATGAGGAGGAAACATCATCTGTGACACAGCTTTAGCTGTTTCAGTACACAGGTGTGCAAGTCATGATTATCAGCTCTAAGTGAAAAGCAAAGCTGTAAGATTCAAACACGGGGAGGGACCTCAAGCTCGTTTCTTCTTTTCTGCACCAGGTCTCGGCTGCGGCGGGCGGGACCTTTAGCTGCAGACTCTTTGCTGCAGCACATGGATCTAGCTTCCCGGCCAGGGATCCAACCCAGGGCCCCTGCCCTGGAAGGGTGGAGTCTCAGCCACTGCAGCGCCAGGGAAGTCCCCTTACAATCTGAAATCCAAATCGGAAGCATTTTATGATATCTTCAGAGGTAATATAAAGAAGCACCTTTTGTGTGCATGTGTCTTTACACAAGATATCACCTCTTGGTTAAGACAGAAATACAACTCAAAATCTTTCCCTTGGTAGAAAACTTCCCTTCTTAATTTATAAGAAAAAAAGCTCTAATTAGCAGCCCCCAAGCGATCAATCATTAAAAGTAAAACCTCAAAACTGCTTCCCTCAATAAAAGCCAACAATTCCATAAGACAAGAGATGAAAGCAGATACAGAAAAGCTTAGGGGAGATACTATAAAATAACAAGATATAGCAAAATAACAAAATGAAACGAAACTTCAGCAGGTATATAGCCCAAGAAAGAAGCGTAATGGGAAAATAAAACCCTAACAGAAAGAAAGGGGGAAAAAAGACCACAATGGACACAGGACAAAGGAGAAGAGGCACTGCTGAAAACAGGCTGAGACGGGGTAAACCATGCGAGCCACAGCAACAGAGACAGGCTTCCCTCATAAAGGGAGTGCCACGGGGGCCAGCACTTCCGAGAGAGCCTCCTCCTGGGGAAGAATCCGGCAATCTAAGAGCTGCAGGTTCTGGAATCTTCTTTCATCCTTCAAACCACAGGCGGCCGGTCTAACCGGAAGCCCCCTCTCGGCTGCCTCCCTGCGGTGACATCCGCCCTCCCCTGCCTGACTGGGATCCTGGGACTGAACCGCACTCACGCGGGCACCCAAGTCAGAGCCGCTCAGGCCGCTCACAGCGTCCAGCCCTAGAACCGTGACGCCTCTCGCACCACGGACACCCCGGGGGCTGCTCTTCTTTCCCCCTCTTGAAAACTGTCTGCCTCCCTGAAGCAGAGACGTGTGGAAGTCAGACAGCTCTGTTCCTCCACCCAACTTAGCTTACACGCCCAGGAAACGTCTTTCTCTCTTTTGCTGTCACGATTTTATTTAGTTCTTATTGTGCACCAATTATCCTGCATCAGGGATGCGGTGCTATAAATAATACTACAAACGAGACTTTAAGCAGGCTGGGTTCAGTTAACCAGAAGGCCTTGTTCGGTCGTTAACTGCAGTGGTCTCTAAACTCTGACCATCATCCTAGGAAGTACAGGACTTGTGGGCATGCGAATATATTTATGCATAGATGATGTGGACATGTGCTACAATATTCATACGTTATGTTCATTATAAAATACAGAAATTTGTAAAAAAAATCAAAGATAAAAATATTTCACTTATTCATGGCAAAAGAGTTTTCGCCATCACTAGAAAGTATAAAGAACATTTAACAAGAACAATGTGATTTTCACATAATTTATGATTTCTCAACATCTCAGTTGAATTTTTTGTGACTGAGCGATTCTGATTTTTTTTTAATACTTTATTTATTATTTATTTGGTGGTGTTGGGGTTTCGCTGCGGCACGCGGGTCTTTCGAGGCACACACACTGTCTCTAGCTGAGGCTCAGAGGCTAAGTGGTTGAGGAGCACAGGCTTAGTTGTTCCACGGCACACGGGACGTCAGCTCCCCATCGAGGGATCAAAGCCGTGGCCCCTGCACCACCAGGCGGATTCTCAACTGCGGAGCCACCAGGCAAATCCCGAGTTCACCTTGTTTTAGTTCTAGGTCTTACGGAGACAGATCTAAATAGGAAATGGGCGTTGTGACACTGAGTCTCTCCGTTTTTAATTCTATCCTCTGATCATAAAAAAGCTTAAAGGGTTTGTCTTATTTTGTTAACCACTTTGTTGGCACTGCTAACTGAGATTCAGCTAATAAATATTCATCTCTCTTGATATCAATTAGCTAGTTGCTCCTAACTTATCAAAGCTATTAAATTTTTACATTGATACTTTAAAAAAATTGTGCTGTGCAATTACAATGCTTCCTTTTTTCCGCAGATTAGAACACTGTTCCCGACTTATTGAGCGTGCAAATATAAAGGTTTTAGTGGGTGACACATATTTTTAAAAAGACAGAATCACATTTCCAAACACCCATTCTCAAAAATGTTCTCCCTATAGCATAGGTTTCTTTGGAGAAGCAGTTACTTTCCCACTCACTGTTAAAACACGGCTTCTACCTTGAAAGGCTGTACTTAAGTGGATTTTTCAAAATTACATTTGTGACACGAGGGGACAGCTCCTAAAACCGTTTAACACCCAAAGGTCAGAAAATGTGGACACCTGTCTTTTTGTAAAAGCAAAATGAAGTAATTCTTCATTCTTTTCTTGAAAAGCCACCACCGTGTGGCAGAAATACACGGACCCTCATCACTCATCCCAGAACGCACACAGAGATACCACAGCACCTGAAAGGCCGTGATATTCTGGAGTAAACTGCGTCATGCTCTCTTGGGGTACCTTGGCTGCACCTGGCTCGAACTCCTTTGCTCCTCAATACCTTGCTCAATAATCTGCTTGCAAATGACGCAGCAAAGGAATTTCATATCTGTCACTATTGATGACGATGAGTGAAGATTCTTATTTCAAATAATCTGCTTGATAATTCCTACTGAGGACTGGCTTCTGGTCAGATTTCATGAAATCACTTTAATCCAAATGGTAGCACCTGCCAGATGTCCACCGATGTCTCTTCTCTCCTTCTTCCTCATAGTAGAAACTCCATTTGAGCACACAAAACTGCCCAAAGCAGAGACTACATTTCCCAGACCCACCTCTGCCTTATAGCTACTCATGGCCTTGGAACTAAGCTTCGGTCACAGGGATGTGTGAAGAAACAATGGACAGCCTTAAAAAGAGGGGCCTATCTTTCTGCCTACCTATTTGGAACTCGGGTGTGATGGCTGGAACTTCAGCAGCCATCTGAAAGCAGGAGGGAGAAGCCAGGTGCTGAGGCAGCCAGAAAAAAAGGGCAGGAATCTGGGTTCCTCCCGACTGTGCTGCCCTCAGATCAGCCCTGGGCTCCCCTGTGTTTGTGGCTCTCTTTTGCGAGCTTTGTTACTTTGGGTTTCCTGGCTTTCAGTGCTGGACTGAACCCTAACTCACACCCTTGGCAACAGGGTTGATGAGGAGCTCTGTCAGCAGTCAGAGCAGAGGCGGCTCTGTCCTTTCTCACAGCAGCGTGTGCTGACACAACTTGCACTGCTTCCCATCTGCAGTCTCCTGACAGAAACTGCTTCTAACCACCTGCCCTTCCATCAGCATCAGCTTACAGAGACAGTGTGAATGCAGTCTCTACGTCTCCTCGCTCGGGTGTGCGTGAACTGCAGCCTGGGTCTGCCACTTTGAAAACAAACGAAGGAGGGGCCGCCACCGATTAACCCAGCTCTGCTCTCCACACGACGCACACAACCTGCGTCTGATGAAACGCAGACCCCAGGAGAACACCAGCATCCACGTTAATACTAACAGCTTTGAGCGGGTGGGTTTGGCCAACACGTCACCTCACAAAGAAGCTCTACTTTCTCTCTGCTTCTCTCCACCCCTACGAACAAATGATTTTTGCACCTTCCTGCTATGCAAGCACTCCACCCACGTCAGGGCCCACTGTCAAGGCTGTGGATGGACTAACAGCTAACTATAAAATTCTCCCCTGGACCATGACAATATCCTCCGAGATGAAAATGTCCAGTAGTGAAAAACAAGCATAAATGAGTATTCTCCATAAAACCGAAAACTCGCACAAGCCGATGGTAAAACAAGGGCGTGTATGCACAAAGACTCAGGCCTTACCTGAATACCTCGAGGATAATCCTTTCTGATAACCTGGGAGCCACCTGCTTAAATGCTTTCTTGAAGTCTTCCAGAGTTAAATATCCACGATCTATTTGAAAGCAGAATGCGTCACATTCATGTACTACTTAAAGCCCTGTGAACTGCTAGTTCAGGCATAACGTTTGCATGAGACTTTAATATATAACCAAGAGAAAAGCGGTAATCTACAGTTGCTTTTACATGTAAGGTAATCTGAGACTGCCTCACTGGATTACTGGATTACTCTAGTAGTACTCTAGTGATACAGTACAGCCCCAGATGCCCCCGAAGCTTTCTTTCAGCCCCGTCCCTTGCCGACTCCCTTAGTCCCAGGGACAGCATAAGAGGCAACACCGCAAAAACGGGAGCGGGCTCCGCTCGTTATGAATTGCCAAAATAATTTATTCTCCAAAACGCACATTTTTTTTTCTTACTTGGTTTTAGGACTGCATTCTTATTTAGAGGAAAACCATTTCAGAAGCCAAAATACTGAACCTGGACCCCACGAGTCTTTTGACCCACGTTCCGTGAGGAGTGGGTCCAAGGCCACTCTTCTTGGCCACCCCAGCGTGGGAAAACAATTCCTCCATCATGTGTGGCTCAAAGGAGGAGGCAGGGAAAAAGGCCCCGTGGTCTCCCAAACTTCTGTAAGTCACTCTGCACCTATATTCCCACATGGCCAGCCCTTCTGATGTCCCCATTAAAATGTAAGCAAATTTTAAGTACAATCAGATTCCTGTTGATGCTATTTCATCCACTGTAAAGGTCAAGAGTTAAGGCTGTGACGGAGGGAAAAAAATGAACATCAACATCTGCCATAACAGCTAATGAATGTAGGAAAGTAGTCTTCTAAGTATATTAATTTATTGGGTTGGCCAAAAAGTTAGTTTGGGTTCTGTAAGATGTTATGGAAAAACTCGAACGAACTTCTTGACCAGCCCAGTACTTACTGAATTTATGTTCCCATCCACAGTTCCTTAATAACAAATTTTTATATCCAAACACTTTAAAGATACTTACAGTGCCTGTCAAAAGCTGTGAAGATGTGTCTTACTTCACTGCGATACAGTTGAGCTTCCTTCTTTTTCCTTACGATGTCTAAAAACTCCTTAAGTTGTATCCCTAAAAATTGGAAAAAAAACAAGTTTACCAAAAATGACTGTCTTCCTCTTTAAGAAACAAATGAAAGTGAAAGCGGCTCAGTCGTGTCTGACTCTTTGTGACCCCATGGACTGTAGTTCATGGAATTCTCCAGGCTAGAATACTGGAGTGGGTAGCCTTTCCCTTCTCCAGGGGATCTTCTCAACCCAGGGATCAAATCAGGTCTCCCACATTGCAGGTGGATTCTTGACCAGCTGAGTCACCAGGGAAGCCCAAGAATCCTGNTTCTCCAGGCTAGAATACTGGAGTGGGTAGCCTTTCCCTTCTCCAGGGGATCTTCTCAACCCAGGGATCAAATCAGGTCTCCCACATTGCAGGTGGATTCTTGACCAGCTGAGTCACCAGGGAAGCCCAAGAATCCTGGAGTGGGTAGCCTATTCCTTCTCCAGGGGATTCTTCCCAACCCAGGAATCGAACCTGGGTCTTCCTGCATTGCAGGCAGATTCTTTACCAGTTGAGCTGTTAACGTCAATGGAAAGTGATCCTATCGCCCACAGATGTTATCTTGATTTTGGTAAGCAGTACTCATTCATACAGATCTCTAAGGCTGAAGAGGCACTTTGTTAAAAGCCCAGTCGGCTCCACATTAGCAGCTGGCAGCAAACATGGTGGACACTTCAGGAGCTCCCTGAGCCACCTCTGGGGGCAGAGACGATGGCCGTGAAAAGGTGCGACAGTCTTCCCTCTGATAGATCTGAAGGACAGGGCTAAAACTACTTCCTACACAAGGTCTCCTAATTCTTCTTTCAGCGGGTGTCTTTGATCCCGAGCCAGATGTCATTACAACAGGTTTTTCTCCAGCTGGGAGAGCGGGGCAAAGAAGTAGTTTCTCAAAAGTCAACACCAGTCGCACACCGCAGATAGAGGTGGAGCGAACATTCCATAAACAATAGAGCTGGCACTGTCCCCAGCCTTAGGGACACCCCATGACTGTTCTGCAGCCTCGGGCTCTGCTTCCTCCGATTCTCATAATAAAAGAGCCCAGCGTGATCACAGGAGATTGGATACTGCGCTCATGATGTCTATTAAAATGAATTATAACGTGATCTTTGTAGTAGACTTAAAGAGTGAAGCCAAGAATTTAAACGTTTCAGTGAACTGAGCCCTAAATATATAAAAAGAGCAGTTTGTTTTTATAAGTCAGGACTTCCATTTTAAAATGTATCACTCTTTTAAAAATAGCCCCAAATCACACAGTAACCACATGCTAATTTTCAAGGACTTGCACCCTTTTCCTTTCAGTGAGGTATACTGAGCTACATACAGTTCCCAAAATAGTTTCAAAATTTTTTTTTAAAAGTAGAAAATAGTTTTCTAAATTTCCATAGTTTTCTTATCTGCAGTTAAAGATGCAGGAATTTGAAAAGGTCTGTCTTGGGGGCTTCCCTGGTGGTCCCATGGCCAGGACTTCACCTTCCAGCCTAAGGGGTGCAGGTTTGATCCCTGGTCATGAACCAAGACCCCATGTTCCTCGAGGCCAAAAAACCAACACGTAAAACAGAAGCAAAACTGTAGTAAATTCAATAAAGACGTAAAACATGGTCCACATCAAACTTAAAAAAAAAAAAAAACCCAATCCATGTGTTTAAATGACCCTTTTATAGGACTGACGATACTAGGACTGACTGTGCCAGGCACTGTGTTAGGCTCTGGAAATAGAAGGGGAAAGAGAAAATACAGATTTCCTGTGCCAAGAGAGTCACTGGTCTACNAAAAAAAAAAAAAACCCAATCCATGTGTTTAAATGACCCTTTTATAGGACTGACGATACTAGGACTGACTGTGCCAGGCACTGTGTTAGGCTCTGGAAATAGAAGGGGAAAGAGAAAATACAGATTTCCTGTGCCAAGAGAGTCACTGGTCTACTGGGGGGACAGAGACTATGCAGGTTCAATTACAAACGTATAAATAACTGCAAACCATGACTTGTGCAAAGAGGGGAACAGGAGACCGTGAACATGTCAAGAAGCCCTCCGCTGGGGAAGGGAGGCTCCAGAGGCAGGCGAAAGAGGTGCACTTGGAGCTAGTTCACTGGTACAGCAGGAGGCAACTCAACGCTGTAAAGCAATTACACCCCAGTAAAAAGTGAGTAAATAAATACAAGAAAATCAATTTCCTCCCTTACTTAAGCATATGTGTGTGTGTGTGTTAGCCCCTCAGTCATGTCTGACTCTTTCTGACCCTTGGACTGTGAAAGGGCACCCGGGCGGGACCTAGAAAATACCGGCTGTAAAGTTCCCCA
>SJYX01004265.1:155170-212434 GCA_006410675.1 Oreotragus oreotragus | reverse complement strand
CGGGCGCGGAGGCTGCCGGGCGCGGAGGCTGCCGGGCGCGGAGGCTGCCGGGCGCGGAGGCTGCCGGGCGCGGAGGCTGCCGGGCGCGGAGGCTGCCGGGCGCGGAGGCTGCCGGGCGCGGAGGCTGCCGGGCGCGGAGGGCGACATGGCGGCCCCGTGGCCCTGCGCGGGTGGCCCCTGCTGCTCCCACCCCAGCTCGGCGCCCGGCGTGCAGCAGACGCTGGACGAGATGGACTTCGAGAGGGGTGAGGGGGCGCGCGGCTCTGCCCGCCCGGCGCCTTCCGGCGTCCGCAGGCCCCCGGGGCCGAGGAGGTGGCCGTGAACCGGGATCCCCGGAGGGAAGCGGCCGGGGTGGGGATGGGAGCGGGTCTGGTCAGAGAGCCCGCCGGGGACCTGGCGCGTCTGCAGGTCGGGAAATAGGCACTAGCTTCGGTAACTTTCCCCAGTGGTGCGGCGGGATCCGACTCCCCACCTGGTGCGACCCCGGGACACCCCGGCCTGCGCCAGGGTCTAAGAGGGACCGGGCGGCAGAGTCTGCCTCCAGGGTACTGCACCCACCCCGAGGGTATGGAGCTTCAGACCAGGGGGCTGTGCTGTTCCGGGCTGTTTGTCGGGCACTGCAGGTGTCATCCTTACGTGTGCATCAAGCGGGGTAACTCGTTTGCCCCATACTATCCATGGTGCCCGCAGCTGTGTGCACAGAGCCTTGCTCTGTCTGGTTCCCCAGCACCCACACGGCCTGCCACCTTGGCCCCCGACTCTGCTCAGGCCTTCCAGCCAGTCCTGAGATGTGTGTAGGGTTCCGAGGACTCAGGATTCCACAAATTAGATGCCTGCTCGCCACTTTGCCTGTGGTTTTCACTTTGGGCTGACACCTGACAGTGTTTGCTTGTGACTGTATATTCAAACATCTTAAATAGTATTATCCAACACTGGTGTGTTTGAAGTGGGGAAGAAGGGAAGTTGTGTCTGGCTAGTCTGCTGTCCTGGTTAGACAAGCCCCTTGTCTGTCTGGCTCCAGTGCACAGCTCAGAGGAGGTGCTCAGTTCACATTCGCTGAGCAGACGAATTCCCATTTGGTAGATGAGAAGACTGAGGTCGAGAGGTAAGGAAGTGCTAGAAGCCCCCAGTCCTTGAACGTTATTCAGTGCTTGGGTTGTGTCTCTGCAGGAATCTGGTCGGCAGCCCTGAACGGAGACCTAGGAACTTCTCTGGCAGTTCCGTAGTTAAGACTCCGAGCTTCTAATGCAGGGGGCCTGGGTTGGATGCCTGATTGGGGAACTAAGATCCCACAAGCCTCATGGCATGGCCAAAAAAAGAAGAAAGAACCTAAAGATACAAATAACCCCATATCTGTAATCAGTGCATTCATACTATTTCCCCACAGGATCATACACCTTGTGTTTTTAAGTCAACATCAAACCACAAAAACACCCTATAGCCTCATCCCCATCCCGCCTTTAACTTGTCTTCATCTTCTATGGCAACGCATGCAAATGCGTTTGATGCCAATGCAAGTTTCTTTTCCAGAAAGGATAGGGCAGTTTCCATTCAGCTGAGTGCTGCAGGAGCATGCTCACTTTCCCAGGCCAATGTATAAAGGCTGGTTACTCCTACAGCTCTGTGATGCAAACACCTTAATGGAAGTTTTAAACGTCTTACTGCTCTTTAAATGGCCTAGAAATATGGTTTCTACTACGAGCTCCACCTGCTGTCACAGTATTCGAACCTAAAATTACCACTTCACAAAGACTCGCCATAACTCTAAATGCATTACCTGTGTCCACCCCTGGAGTGAAAGAGAATGTTCAGGACCTTCTAATTCCAAATACAAGGTTGAGTCTTCTGTGTAGACGTTTCTAATGATAAAAGTTACATTAATACACCTTGCTGTAGTTACATGTTAAGGCCGTAACAATAGGAATCAGGTAGACCTGTGTGTTTTGTGTTCATTACTAATCTCCAGAAGGTATTCGAAAATTGCCTAGGTCAGGTAATAGAGGCTCGGAGAACAGACTTATGGACGCAGTGGGGGCAGGAGGGGGCGAGACGAATCGAGAGAGCAGCACTGAGATATACACACGACGGTAAGTGGAGCAGAGGGCAAAGGGGAACCCTCCGCGTCACACAGGGAGCTCAGCCTGGCGCGAGGGGTGGGACGGGGCGGGGCGAGAGAGGAGGTTCAAGACGGAGGGCGCTGTGTCAACCTACGGCTGGGCTGGTTCATGTTAATGCATGGGGGAGACCCACACAACACTCTGAAGCAATTATCCTCCAACTAAAGATGAATTTTAAAAAACTGTCTGGGTAAATGGACTCTATCAGTGGTTCTCAGACTTTTTTTTTTAGCTGTAGGAAAGGTTCTTTATAAAAATAGGAAATCCCACTGTGAAAAGATGAAGGCAAGGCATTCTGGTTGCAAAGAGGTGGGCTCCCCAGGCGTCCCTCTCCAGCAGCCCCTGGAAGTTCCCCAACAGGAAGGACCCAGGATTGAGAATCCTGCCGTAAAGACCACCGGGGCCAACGATCGTCAGGGATCCTTCCAGACTCTGCAGCTCTGCGCATTTCCCACACCACGGAGAGCATTCCTTTCCATCTGATAAACGGCTCTTGGCAAAACGACCCTTCCTGTTCTATAATGAATGTATACATTCCTTTCCAAGCTACTTAATACATGTCACAGAGATAGATCATACAGAGACACGTCATCTTTTCTCCTTTTCTGGTTTTAAGCAATTTCCTAGGAGGGTAATCACCTTTCACCACAGGGGTGGATATATTCAAAAAGTACAATAAAACCATATACATTTTTCCTTGGCAGGTTTTTTTTTCTTTTCTTTTCTTTTTGTGGCTCACAGTTTCAGGGTCAGCATGCAGAAAGAAATCCTCTTAAAAAAGGAGTCATCTCGTTTTTGGCTATCACAGTAAGCTTAAACCCAGGAGAGGAAGGAGAGAATGACAGAAATGCCAAGTTATTTAGACTGGTTTGGTCTGAGATTCAGTAGAAAGGGTAGGGCTCCCATTCACTGGGCCATATATTAATTTTTTCCAGGGACTGAAAATGCCTAAAAATGAGGGCTTAAAAGGATCAAGTGGACTTTCAAAGGGTATAATGCAAGCCTTTTTAGTTTGAGAAATAAAATTCAGATTATGATTTTTGGTGGACGTGCGGCGGGGGTGGGGGGATGCGGAGGATAAAATGTGTTCACATAAAACCACTGTAAGGGCAGAAGGGCTTTCGCGGCATCAGCAGCAGCGAGCTGCCACAGTGAGATGGGAGAGGAGATCCACAGGACTAATATTTTCTTCCATCCACCTGGTTAAGAGTAGGGGAATGAAGAGAAAAGAGTCTATCTTAATGGAAGGAATCAAGTTTTACTATATCACTGGGAGGAAAACAAAGAGGAAGAGTGAAAACCGCTTACAGCAGAATAGAGAAATCTGAACCAATAAGACCTTATTTCTATCAGACGTGGACAGGAATCCCTACCTGTTTTATTAAGTACATCTCCTGCTCATAAACCTTCAAAGGTTCCTCAGCATTAATAGTGCCAAGTCCTGATACCTTATTCTGGAATTTAAAGCTTCATTATTCCTTCCAAGCAAACTGGTCCTTAAATCTCCCCCTTCCCCACTCCCAGCTTCCACCAGGTCACTCACTCTGAGCACCATTCATTCATAGGTACGCACCGTACCCCATGCTGGTGTGGCACGTTACATGTTTCAGGGAGGGTGGATTCTGTTTCCAGCGGGACTTGATTTCAACAGAATGACAGCCGAGAGCTGCTCCTGTTCAGTCGCCAAGTCCTTTCCAACTCTGGGACTCCACGAATCGCAGCACGCCAGGCCTCCCTGTCCATCACCAACTCCCAGAGCTTACTCAGACTCAGGCCCTTTAAGTCAGTGATGCCATCCAGCCGTCTCATCCTCTGTCGTCCCCTTCTCCTCCTGCCTTCAGTCTTTCCCAGCACCACACATCAGGTGGCCAAAGTACTGGAGTTGCAGCTTCACCATCAGTCCTTCCAATGAATATTCAGGACTGATCTCCTTTAGGATGGACTGGTTGGATCTCCTTGCAGTCCAAGGGACTCTCAAGAGTCTTCTCCAACACCACAGTTCAAAAGCATCAATTCTTCAGCGTTCAGCTTTATGGCCGAACTCTCACATCTGTACATGACTACTGGTAAAACCATAGCTTTGACTCTACAGACCTTGGGTATGAAATTGGAAAGGAGCACGGGGAAGAGGGGTGCTGAAAAATGAGGGGCAGGGATCTGAAAGAAGAGGGACACATGGGGTAGGGGGTCTGTGGGAGAAACTCCACAGGGCGGGCATGCGGAAAGAGCCCCTCCAGAGGAGAGAGTGTGGACCTGGCCTTTCCACTGCTAGCAACGGAGAGTGAGTGACAAAGCCTCACCTCTCCACCACTAACAAACACCCGGGCACTGTGCAGAGACAAGACTGGCCACGTGGGTGCGGGAATGGGCGCTGCAGGCCTCAGTCTAAACTGACCCCGAGGCCTGCACGCACCTGGCATCAGCAGAGCACAGGGCCACCGGGAGCTGGAGGACAAGCTGGATGCCGCCATCTACCATCATGCATGCCACCTGATCTTTGTGCTTCTCCACCTTCTCAAACTGCACCAGCCTTCCACGTCCGGCTCAGGCTGGGCAGGAAGCGAGGGCCACTCTCTTCCAAGAGACCTCTCGGACGACCTCTCATTCTCTTAGAGGTCTTCATGTCTATAGTGCTCATGTGACATCTGGCCATCATGAAAGTGACAATACTTCTTTCATCTTCCCTATGACATATGACTTGGAAGAAAGCTATGACCACCCTAGACAGCATATTAAAAAGCAGAGACACTACTTTGCCAACAAAGGTCCATCTAGTCAAGGCTATGGATTTTCCAGTGGTCATGTATGGATGTGAGAGTTGGACTATAAAGAGAGCTGAGTGCTGAAGAAGTGATGCGCTTGAGCTGCGGTGTTGGAGAAGACTCTTGAGAGTCCTTTGGACCGCAAGGAGATCCAACCAGGAAATCCTAAAGGAAATCGGTCCTAAATATTCACTGGAAGGACTGATGCTGAAGTTGAAACTCCAATACTTTGGCCACCTGATGCGAAGAACTCACTCACTGAAAAAGATCCTGATGCTGGGAAAGACTGAAGGCATACGGAGAAGGGGACGACAAAGGATGAGATGGTTGGATGGCCTCACCTATTCAGTGGACCTGAACTTGGGCAAACTCTGGGAGATGGTGAGGGACAGGGAAGCCTGAGGTGCCGCAGTCTATGGGGTCGCAAAGAGTCAGACACAACTGAGCGACTTGACAACAGCAACCAGTGGGTAAGACCCCACACTTCCAGTGCAGGGCTGTGGGTTCAGTCCCTGATCCGGAAAGTTAGATCCCACAGGCCTCGAGGCTAGCCAAAAAGCCAGCAAACAAACAGCAACAACAAAACGGGCCGAGGATTTCAAGGTAAGTGTAACATGCGTAGCTCAGTCCGTAAAGAATCTGCTGCAATGCAGGAGACCCAGGTTTCAGTCCTAGGTCAGGAAGATCCCTGAAGAAGGAAATGGCAACCCGCTCCAGCGTTCTGGCCTGGAGAATTCCATGGACAGAGGAGCCTGTCGGGGTCACAGAGAACTGGACTAAACCACCACCATAACGGGCACGTGTTTCCTCACAACAGAAAAGAACAGAGTGAACTGAAATCTGAAGCCAAACGCCAGCTACATCTGCTGTGCTGTGGCCTCAGTTCCTCAGGGAGAAGCCCAAAACAATAAAATAGACACAAAACAGACACACAAACGTGTTTACAACATAATAGAAAAGACTGGAAAATGGACATTTAAATTTAGGAAAAGAATGCTTTTCATAGTCAATGATCTTGCTCAAAACAACTCAGGTGAGCTAGCAACAAACAAAAGTCATTAACTTCACCAGACACAAATTATTTTTCAATTAAACTGACCCTGGATAGCATGACTGAGCCAAACAGTCCATAATCACCATTGTCATGAATCAATTTCTTCGATTTTTCCACCATTGACGATTAAAAGTAAGCTCCTAGAAAGCTTTTTTTCCTGTTAAGTATGAAAGTAAAATGTGCTCCTTGTTTTGAAAGGGAAACCATATAAGAAAAAAGGAAAAAAGGGGGTGGGTGGGAAAAAAGTATGATCTAATCACCCAGTGGAAACAAAATTCTGATGTTCTTTGATTTTCCTCCCCAAGCATATGTTACACGATCTGGGATTAAAAATGCACAGACAGCTGTTTGTGGACTCAGTGGGGGCAAAGTCTCATAGTCTTGGCTGTTGTTATTCACTTAAGATGCTCTACAATCATCCCACAATGAAGTCATACCCCCTGAGATCACCCGTGGCCTTGCCCTTCCCAGAACTGCCCAGACACACGCAGCATTAAACCACCAGCCTGCGCTGAAGAAGGGCTTCCCAGGGGGGCGCTAGTGGTAAAGAACCCTCCTGCCAACACAGGAGACACAAGGGACGTGGGACGGATCCCTGGGTCGGGAAGATCCCCTGGGGGAGGGCGTGGAAACCCACTGCAGTGTTCTCGCCTGGAGAGTCCCTTGAACAGAGGAGCCTGGCGGGTCATCATCCGTAGGGTGGCAAAGAGCTGGGCTCAACTGAAGTGACTGGGCTCACGCACAACGAAGAAAGTTCAGGAAACTTTACCGACTTCACTACCGAGTCTCCCAAGCTGTGCGCAGACGTCAGGGTCCGCTCAGCAGCCTCTCCTGAGACACCGTGGGGGACACGCCCTACGCCAGGGGAGACCACGTCTCTCTGGAGAAGCAGCGTCTGTGGTGTGGCTGCTGATCGCGGACTTGGCTGTGACTCTCTTTTTGCTCTGGACCCTCAGGAGCAAATCTGACATCAACCTCCAGCAACGGCACAGAACCTCGTGGCTTGTCTTTCTGTGTACTGACCCACTCCTGATGTCGACTCATTCATTCACTGAGCTCCTAGGACAGTGAAGACTGGCCTCAGCTCCATCACAGTGGCTAATATGACCCATGGCACTGTTAACATCACCCATTATCAAACAGTTGCGAGGGAAAGCTTAGAGATTACACTACTGCGGCCTGCTACATGCTAGCTAGCTGTACCACCTGTGCAGATCACTTAACCTCTGCAAGCTTCAGGACGGCTTTAACTATAAAACGAGAGAATCCTGATATGAAAGTGAAAGCGGCTCCATCACGTCCCACTCTTTGGGACCCCATGGTCCGTACAGTCCCATGGACTTCTCTAGGCCAGAATACTGGAGTGGGCAGCCTTTCCCTTCTCCAGTGGATCTTCCCAACCCAGGGATAGAACCCAGGTCTCCAGCATTGCAGGCAGATTCTTTACCAGCTGAGTCACAAGGGAATCCTAACACAGAGCTGTGTTAATGTTAACAATCCCTGCATAATACTCATCACAGCATCTGCACAGGGTAAATGTTCAAGGAATCAAGCTATAATTATTATCTGTAATAACAATCAATACTGTAACACGTGGAAAAGTATTTTATAAACCAATAAGGAACCACCAAATGCCAGGATTAGGATTTTTTATTACTCCCTGGCGTTCAGTCTACTCATTTGAAAAAAGGGAACATATGACCATTTTCTAGGCTCTTCGAGATGCAAACTTCTTTCATTTTCTATAGTTAGAGAAGATATGAAATGTTCTCTACTCTTAGAGAACAGAAACAAAAGCCTCTAAAATGAGGCTGCAATGCCAGGCGGCTCAGGGGTGAAAGAATCCGCCCACCAGGGCAGGAGACACCAGTCATGGGTTGATGCCTGGGTCCCCCTGGAGGAGGAAACGGCAACCCGCTCCCGGGTTCTTGCCTGGAGGATCCCAGGGACAGAGGAGCTTCACAAAGAGTCAGACACGACGGGAGTGAGTGAACACACACACATGCCATGTGTGCTAGAACCAGCACCAACACTCATCTGTTGCTTCCCTAAACACGTGGCTTGATTTTTCCCTCCTGTTAGTACTATATAACTTCTTGCTCCTGGGGCCTAAACAGTTTTTACTGATACTTGCTTTGTTAGGTTATAAGCATTAAAAAAGTCATTAGCGCCTTTTTGCTGTTCATTCTGGCTGCCCTCAAATCCTCCCAGTGTGACTTTTCTTGAGAAAGCCTGCTCTTCTAACGGCTTTGTCTAAACTTTTCACTCATCCTAATTTTCACAAGGAGCCTCTACAGAGATGGCCCACCTTTTATAAAACAGAGACTCAGGGACGCAGAGTTTGGGCGTGAAGGTTTAGGACTGTTGGCAGCGTGTACATCGTCAGGGCTCTGCCCGGCTGGGTTCAACCCAAGATGTGACTCTGGACCTCCCCCAGGAAGCTGGGCAGCAACAGGCCCTTGTGTGGGGTGGCGTGTTGGAGATCTGGCACGGCCTTTTCTAGATGTTAGAAGAGCTACACCTAGTGGGAGAATGCCCCAGTCACAGCTACCCAGAAGGACTTGGTGATGGCTCAGCGGGTAGGGAATTCAGGTGCAATGCAGGAGACACAGCCGTGGGTTCGACCCCTAGGTCAGGAAGATCCCCTGGAGAAGGAAATGGCAGCCCACTCCGATATCCTTGCCTGGGGAAATCCCACAGACAGAAGGGCCTGGTGGGCTACAGTCCACGGGGTCACAAAGAGCTGACGCAACTAGCAGCAGCAGAGAACAACTTTGGAAAGTTGATCATCTGCATAAATGGCTCCCAGAAACCCAAGGTCAACATTTCCGTTTTTTAAGATCAAACCCTTAAGGGCAGAAATAATATATTTGGTAAAAGAATCTGTGTATAAACTTTTCCTGCAAAAGAAGTTAAGTTAGGGACTTTCCTAGTGGCCCGGTGGCTCCGGCTGTGTGCCCCCAATGCAGCGTGCCTGTGTTCGACCCCTTGTCGGGGAACCAGATCCCAAGCGCCACAACCAAAGGCCTCAGACGCCGCAGCTGAAAAATAGCCTGCGTGTCACAACAAAGATCAAAGACCCTGTCTGCCGAGACGAAGACCCAGCGCAGTCAAAGAAATATGTTTTTAAAACAAATAACATTAAATGTGACTCAAGTCACTGAACGGGAGAAAAGAAGGGGTTGACAGTCTGGAACTGGCTCAGGACGGAACAGATCTCATGAAAAACCGTCAGGTCAGCAGCACTCAGCGTTTGGCAGTGACTTCTTGCGAGGCTGGCTGTTTTACTTTCGCAAAGATGTCTGTGCTCTGGAGTGGCCCCTTTCAAGGGGCCATGAAGTGCGGCTGGTTGGAAAGCTCGTATCCTGGCTGTAAGTCTACTCCTCTGCTCATGAAGAAAGTGGTGCTTTGAGAAGGTTAATTCGCCGTTGATATCAGGACCCGAGAGGAAGGGGGAGCCAGGAAGCCTGCAGATGAAGGAGAGCCCTCCATAGCGACTCCGGAGCGAGGCGCTGAGCACCTACACTCAGACCTCACTCCTCCAACCCTGCCTTCCCCTGAATTTCTCCGATGGCTAATTTACTTGGCAACCTTCTGTCTAGTTCAGTTCAGTCGCTCAGTTGTGTCCAACTGTTTGTGACCCCATGGACTGCAGCACACAAGGCCTCCCTGTCCATCACCAACTCCTGGAGTTTACTCAAACTCATGTCCAATATGTCAGTGATGTCATCCAACCATCTCATCCTCTGTCGTCCCCTTCTCCTCCTGCCTTCAATCTTTCCCAGCATCAGGGTCTTTTCCAGTGAGTCAGCTCTTCTCATCAGGTGGCCAAATTATTGGAGTTTCAGCTTCAACATCACTCCTTCCAATGAACACCCAGGTCCAATCTCCTTCAGAATGGAC
Organism: Oreotragus oreotragus; assembly: GCA_006410675.1. NCBI lineage: Eukaryota > Metazoa > Chordata > Mammalia > Artiodactyla > Bovidae > Oreotragus > Oreotragus oreotragus. The sequence goes on along the minus strand of SJYX01004265.1, from coordinate 202,598 downwards.
TGGTTGGATCTCCTTGCAGTCCAAGGGACTCTCAAGCGTCTTCTCCAACACCACAGTTCAAAAGTGTCAATTCTTTGGTGCTCAGCTTTCTTTATGGTCCAACTCTCACATCCATACATGACCACTGGAAAGACCATAGCCTTGTAACTTTCTGAAATATATTTAAAAATTGATTCTTCGGAAAAGATGCTGCAACAGGAAGCATGCTAACGATCTGATGGAGAAGGAGCTATGAGAGCAGCTGTAACACCCCTGAAAGCGAACGCAAGGGCCATGCATATGAGAGCGGCTCTGGGGGCACATCACCAAAACTGGAAAGCCCTCACAGGGAAGCCTCCCTCAGGATGAGAGCCTCCAGCTCTGCAGCAGCCCTCAGGTCACTGTGCATCTGAGAGAATCTCCCAGAGTAAAGGGCTCTTCATTGTACATAAGCGAACTAGGCTTCAGGAGAGGCCACGTGAAGGTAGTACCTGCAGAGGAACTCCTGCCCAAACCTTAAAGCTTTAATGTACGTCAGACCTAATATCAAAAGGAAGCTCCATGACTGCAAACACGTGAGACCTGTCTCTGCAGGAGGTGCAAAGCCAAGCATAAGAGAACTTGGGTTGGGGGCGGCCACCGGTAAAGAATCTTCCTGCAAAGCCAGAGACCTGGGTTCAATTCCTGGGTGCGGAAGACCCCCCGGAGGAGGACATGGCAACCCACTCCAGTGTCCTTGCCTGGACAATCCCCATGGACAGAGGAGCCTGGCAGGCTACAGTCCATGGGGTCACAAAGAATAGGAAAGGACTGAATAACTAAGCATAGAGAACTTGGGGAGGAGAGAAAACGTTCATGAAATTTACAAAGTCTCCAGCCACACGTCAACGCTCTCTCAAACATCAGAAAAGAAGAAAGTACAGCGGAGGAGACTACTAACAGCATGCCTGGAAGATCTGTGTGCCACAGACCAATCCTCACACCATGTTGGAGCACCCACCCTCAAGGGAAACCTCCAGGGGCCTCCCCGGTGGCCCAGTGGCTAAGACTCCATGGTCACAATGGGAGAGGCCAGGGTTCAATCCCTGATGAGGGAACTAGATCCCATGGGTTGCCACTAAAGATTCCGCATGCCGCAATTAAAGACTGAAGATCCTCCCTTGCTGCAGCTAAAACCTGGGGCAGCCAGATAAATAATAGACATTTTTTTAAAAAGAGAGAAACCTTTAGAACGCAGTAAAGGTGGAAAAATCTTCTGCCAGAATTTACACTTCAATGTACAGCTAATCACCATAGAGAAACCATATGTTGTGACACACGTGTGTATAAGGCGTGTCTCACTAAACGTGAGATGATACACACGGGGGGGATTCTTAGGATATGGAATGTGGGAGGGGTTTTCAGAGGTCAACCTTTACATCAGAGAGCTCGCCTCACCTGTAAAGAACACGGGCCACCTTTCTTCCAGAATAATACCTATTTGTACATCAGATAACTGGTTAAGAAAAGAAAGCCTCCTTTGTGAAGTCAAATCTCTAATTAGGATTCAAAGGACCCACACGAGGGAGAAACTCTATGGGAACAGTGAATGTGAGAGTACCTTTGGCAAGCCACATGTATTTATGCAGAAACACCACATAAACAAGAGCAGAGGACGGCCTGCATCCAGAGAGAATCACTCACTAACTCCCAGAGGACTCCTGAAGGAGAGAGACCTGAACAGTGCAAAAAACGCGAGAAATCCTTCTGCCAGAAGACAGAAACCTTTCTAGACTAGACGGTTCACATAGAAACCCAGGAAAAAACACATAGAGAAGGTCTCACCAAGAAATACAATCTAAATTGAAGAGCAAAGAAACAATATCTGAATGTTTTGCCAGTGTGAAAAATTTTAATAAGAAATTTAAAACCTGGGGAAATTCCATCAAGTTAGGGAGTTAAAAAAAAAAAAATGAAAGAGCGAAGAGTGGGCTATCTCCTCAAAAATATCAATGTTGCAAAAAGGCAAAAAAAAAAAAAAAAGGGCAAAAACACCTTCTCCTAGAAGCAATATTGTTCACAAAGTCATGTTCAGTATATGATACCAAAAGGGAAAAGTGGAAATGTTATTTGCTCAGGCGTGTCCGACTCTTTGCGATCCCAAGGACTGTAGCCCACCAGGCTCCTCTGTCCACAGGATTCTCCAGGCAAGAACACTGGAGTGGGTTGCCATGCCCTCCTCCAGGGGACCTTCCTGACCCAGGGGCGGAACCCAAGTCTCCCACATTTACAGGCAGATTCTTTACTGTCTGAGCCACCAGGGAAGCCCACGGGATGCCAAACTTGCATCCAAAAAGTCATCTGCTAAACTCTTCTGTATATCCAAAATTTATAAATAAAAATATTTTTAAAAAGAAAGAAAAATACAGTCAAAAGGACACAGGAGCCAACTCAAGGAGGCAAGCGATGGCCAGTCTCCAACAAGCTGCTGCTGCTGCTGCTGCTAAGTCACTTCAGTCGTGTCCGACTCTGTGCGACCCCACAGACGGCAGCCCACCAGGCTCCCCCGTCCCTGGGATTCTCCAGGCAAGAACACTGGAGTGGGTTGCCATTTCCTTCTCCAATGCATGAAAGAGAAAAGTGAAAGTGAAGTCGCTCAGTCTGTCCGACTGTTAGCGACCCCATGGACTGCAGCCCACCAGGCTACTCCGTCCATTGGATTTTCCAGGCAAGAGTACTGGGGCTGTCTCTTATACACATCTAGATGTGTATAAGAGACAGGTCCCACCTGTGTACAGNACTGTTAGCGACCCCATGGACTGCAGCCCACCAGGCTACTCCGTCCATTGGATTTTCCAGGCAAGAGTACTGGGGTGGGGTGCCATTGCCTTCCCCGGACTAAGACCTGAGACACCCGAAAATAAATACATTTTCAAAAAGGAGTGGTTCTCATTCCCACTTTGCAGTGGCTGAGCCTTAAGCTAGGCGTGCAGGCTCGCCCTGGCCACCCAGCTGCCAGAGCGGGCTCTGGCCACCACTGCACGCCTCACCCAGGGTTCTGCCTCCTGACCCCGGCTCTGTTCACCGCAGCACTACGCCAGCCGCAATGGGCACTACGCCGTGTGCCAGTTCCTGCTGGAGAGTGGGGCCAAGTGTGATGCCCAGACCCACGGGGGAGCCACCGCCCTGCACCGCGCCAGCTACTGCGGGCACACGGACATTGCCCGGCTCCTGCTCTCGCACGGCTCCAACCCCAGGCTGGTGGACGCCGACGGCATGACCAGTCTCCACAAGGTGCGTCGCCTCTCAGAAGTTTCCCAGGCTGCGAGAACTTCTTGCCTCTTGTCATTATAAAACCTAGAACATGGGAATCCTCTGGCTGTCCAGTGTTGAGGACGTGGCACTCTCACTGCTTGGGCCCAGGTTCCAGCCCTGGTCAGAGAACTGAGACCTCATAGGCCACATGGCATAGCCAAAAATAAAAAAGGTATAACATGTTCATGGTAGAAAACATGGGGATGACAGAAAAGCCTAAAGTAGAAAATCGGAATCATTTGTAATCTCAGTGCTCACCTATCATCACTTTTGGATTAACATATAATTTTCCAACGAGTTTCCTGTGCATGTAAATTAGTACAAAACATAAGGTGTCATTTTCTTTCTCTTAGTGATGCATCCTCAATGCTTTTTTCACATAGTTTTCTGAAACTTGTACTTACCCTTGCCTATCCTAGTCCACTTTCCACACTGTGACCAGAGTGATCATTTAATTAAAAGTTTTCTGCCTAGAAACACGTACCCACAGTGAACAGCTTGAGGAGTACAGAATACATGCTCTGGACACAAATTTCGCTCCCTGCCCCCTTTCCCAGCAGCTCAGTCTTCTGGGTCACTTTATTGACCGGGGGATTTCTGCAGAAATTAACACCTGCGGCTGGCGATTTTTCTTTTGGCCAAAAATTAATTCTGTTATTTCACCAACACTTTGCAAGTTATTGGGCTTCCCAGGTGGCAAAATGGTCAAGAATTCATCTGCCAAGGCAAGAGATGTGGGTTTGGTCCTGGGTCGGGAAGATTCCCCTGGAGGAGAAAATGACAACCCATGCCAGTATTCTTGGAGGAGCCTGGCAGCCCCCAGTCCATGGGGTCGTGCAGAGTCGGATGTGACTGAACGTACACACTGTGGGTTATTACACCCCTGTAAAGTCTTCTCATTTTTGTGAAACGTCTTCAGTTGACTCTGCTGTAGAAGCAAAGGAGCATTCTCTCTTTTTTGTTGGTCTAATATTCGTATCATCTGAATCAGAACTTTATTCTGGAGAACTAGCATCTTCTTAGACACTAGCATATGTGTCACTTGGAGGATTGGAGAAAGTACCTGCATAAAATTCACCAAAAAATTCTTCACTCTAAATTTCTCGATGCACCATTTTNTGACTCTGCTGTAGAAGCAAAGGAGCATTCTCTCTTTTTTGTTGGTCTAATATTCGTATCATCTGAATCAGAACTTTATTCTGGAGAACTAGCATCTTCTTAGACACTAGCATATGTGTCACTTGGAGGATTGGAGAAAGTACCTGCATAAAATTCACCAAAAAATTCTTCACTCTAAATTTCTCGACGCACCATTTTTGAAAATTTTATAATATATACAGCGTTGGGACGGGAACCTGATGGAGCAAAATGTGAATGATGACGACGATTATGTTATATAATGAACCCTGGTCGGTTTTAAACTCCAGCAGTGCACAGTGAGTTAACTGTATCACTGTCTGAAAACGTATTGCTAGGTCTCCGGCCAGTCACGTGTTAGGGCATCCCCTTTTGCTGATTTCTTGTTTATCTTTGAAAGGCATTTGATGTGTCCGTGAGGCCTGTGTGTATAATCTGGTCCTCTCTTAGCCCACTTGACCTTCTCCCAGAGCCATGGTTCAAAGCGCCGTTTGGACCACACCATGCCTCAGAGTCCTCTGGAGGCTTGCTTCTACCAAGTCCTTAAGCTGGTTAACAGGCCCGCGGGGGTTGGCCCCTGCCTGCCTGTCAGCTTGTCCCGAGCTCCTTCCCGGCCCCTTGCCTGTTACACTCAGACCCTGCTGGTTGTCTTCAGTCTCTTTTTCTCTTAAGCAGTTTCACTTACTTCGTCATTTCTGGCTGTGCTGCGTGGGCTTTTCTCTAGATGCAGCAAGCAGGGGCTCCTCTGCCTTGTAGTGAGCGGGCTTCTCATGCAGTGGCCTCTCTGGTTCTGGGAGACAGGCTGTAGAGATGTAGGTTTCAGTGGCTGCAGCCCCCAGCTCCGTACCACAGGTTCATCGTGTGGTCCGCGGGCTTAGCTGCTCCTCAGCGTCTGGGGTCTTCCCAGGTGAACCCGCATCTCCTGTGTTGGCCGCAGACCGTTTACCGCTGAGCCACCAGGGAAGCCTTGTCGCCCGTCTCTTGAACCCACTTCTGCCTCCCTTGCAGCCCACGGGCAGCGGCTCCTGCCGTCTGGAGGCCTCTCCTCTCCCTTTGCCCTCTGGCTTGCGTCTGTTCTTGCTGGACCATCACTCGCTCCGAGAGCCTTCCTCTTCCTCGCGGAGGGCAGCTCCCCGACCTGGATGCCCAGAGCGCCCTGCACCTGACTCCTGTCTCTCTTCCCTCTTGGGACCCCCTCTCCGTGATCTCTGCCTCTCTCACTGGGGCGGCTGGAGTTGGCCTTGTTTCCTCCTGCAGCCGGAGCACCAGGCTCAGATGCCGAGAGAGCCGCTGGGGGCCCTCTTGTGTGAAGACCCTTGCCGGTTGGAGAGGCAGATTGCTCATTTCCCAGTGGTCTGAACCGGTGTTGCTCGAGTGTTCCACCACCACAGCGCACATGATGAGTGTTGACAGGCAGGACACTGCCGGGACAGACCAGCTGCTTTCACCCACGGCTTGCAGCGTTCTGAGAAATTCAGAGAGCGAGTATGTGTGAGGACTCTGAATCACCCGGCCCTTGCTTCCAGCCTCCCTCCCTCCCTTCTGCAGACGCTGGCACCTTGTGGGGTTTTTTTTTTTTTTTTGCTAAAAATTATTTGGAATTCTCACAACTGCTCATAATTGAAGCAATAATATTCAGAACCCTGGGTCTGTCCTCATCAAGATATTTATGCCTAGTAAAGATTTAGATTCAAATTTGAGATGGTGTTGGGTACTAATATTTGATATCCTTCAGGAGCCCTTGTCTGTTGGAAGAAGTGGGGAACAGAGTGATATAGCTATTGAGAGCTCGAACTTTGGGGTCAGAAAGACCTGACTTAGAATTCCCCAGGCTGCTACACTAGCTCTGTGACCTTGGACAAGTTACTCAATTTTTATAAGCCTCAGCTTCTTCATCTATAAAATAGAAACAATAGTATTTCTTCTGACGGTTATTGGAAACGTCGAGTAAGATAATCTGTGTAAGTCACCTAACTCTGTTCTTTTTTGGAGGATGTGAGTTAGAATTGACATCCAGACTGTTTATTTCAGAGGGAAGAGGAGAAACCTGGGCAGTAGACCTGTTTCTCTCTGCTCATCTGAAAGTTCCCCAGGACAAGGGCCATGTCTGATGCGTCTTGTGCCCATGGTGCCCGCTCTAGACAATGTGCATGTTTGTCTAGATGCTTAGAAATCCAAGGTTCTATACTTGCTCTTTGGGGCTTTCTAGTTGTGGCGAGTGGAGGCTACTCTCTAGCTGCGGTGCACAGGCTTCTCGTTGCAGAGCGCAGCTCGAGGGATGTGGGCTCAGCTGTCCTGTGGTATGTGGGATCTTCCTGGGCCAGGGATTAAGCCTGTGTCCCCTGCATTGGCAGGCAGATTCTCCACCACTGGACCACTGAGGCTGTGGTCCGCTGTACTTGTCCCCCCCCCACCCAACTTTGGCCGCACCTGGTGGCATGTAGGATCTTAGCTCCTTGCCAGATCCCTTGGCACGTGGAAGTTTTCTGGACCACTGGATGGCCAGGGATGTCCTCTGAACTTGTTAATGTTCAGGCTTGCGCAAAGAAGCATGGCCCCTGAGTAAAGGGCACGGGAGGGAAAGCTCAAGCTGACTGCCCGAGCGGCACCAGGGCACCCCACTGCCTGCACGCACATCATTGGCAGGAGTCAAGGGAAATCTGCTCAGCCAGCCAGCAAGACCTGTTGTAGGACCTCAAGAGCCCCGGACGTAGAGCAAGAAAGAGCGGGGCGCGTGGGGGTTCAGCTTTCGATCGGGCTCCTCTCCCCGCAGGCGGCCGAGAAGGGCCACGTGGACGTCTGCTCCCTCCTGCTGCAGCACAGCCCAGCCCTGAAGGCTGTGCGGGACCGGAAGGCCCGGCTCGCCTGCGACCTGCTGCCTGGCAACAGCGACTTGCGGGACCTGCTGGCCAGCTGAGTCGCCGCCTCCTGTCTCAGTAGCGCACCGAGGACTCGGCCAGCTCTCCCAGCCCCCACCTGGACAGCGCCCGAGCCGCAGGGCGAGAGCCCGAGGCCTATGGACCGGCAGAGCCTCAGTCTGGCCCCTCAGAGCGAGGGAACTCAGATGGCGGCGGCTGCCAGGGTTGCCGCCTGGACAGATGATCATATTCTAAATTAGCTCATGTGGAAACATCTATCCATTTAGAAAAAATAAAGTTATAGCCTTACCTCATCCCCTGCACAAAAATAAATTTGGAGTTAAGACCCAGATCTGAAAATATAGAACTACGTAAGCATGAGGAGCAGCTCTGGAATGCGTGGCCCGTGAAAAGCTGCTCTCTAGCCAGGTGACCCTGGTACAAGCCGTTGTACCCGTTGTGTCCCGTGGCCCCGTCTCTCAGGCAGGCGTGACTGTGGTGGGGTCCCTGTGGGCCTGAGACAAGTAAAGATCTGAGGGGGCGCCCAGAGCCTTGCAGACAGCATTTGAGCTCCCACCTTCCGAAAACCTGACCCACACCTGCATCTATACCATAATTTCACTCATGTTAACTGAGAGACTGCTGCTGCTGCTGCTAAGTCACTTCAGTTGTGTCCGAGTCTGTGTGACCCCATAGACAGCAGCCCACCAGGCTCTGCCGTCCATGGGATTCTCCAGGCAAGAACACGAGTGGGCTGCCATTTCCAAGTCGATCAGTCGTGTCCGACTCTTCACGACCCCATGGACTGCAGCCCACCGGGCTCCTCAGTCCATGGGCTTTTCCAGGCAAGAGCGCTGGAGTGGGTGCCATTGCCTTCTCCGTCTGAGGGACGAGGTGCTATTGCTTTATGTTGCATTCATTGCTAATTACTAGTGAGGTTGAAAGTCTGTCTTCTGTGACCTTCTTGTTCAAATTTAAATTTTTTAATTTAAAAAATTTTTTCCTTGATTCATAGGAGTCATTTATGTATTTTGGATATTGGTCTTTTGTATATATATCCATATATATCTTTTTCATGCTGTCTCTTAAATGTGTTTGTTGTTACCTGTTTATGAAAATTGGTACAGTGGATGGCAGTTTGGCAATATCTACTAAAATTTAAGTGAGCATGACCAATACTTCTAATTTCTCTGTAGCTCCCTAGACAAATATCCATGTATACAAAGTTATTGTGTGTGTGTGTGTGTGTGTGTGATCTTGGTTCTCGCACCCAGGATGGAACCCGCATACCCTGCATTGGAAGCACCAAATCTTAACCGCAAGTCCCCAAAGATGTTTATTTACAGATACATTTACAAAGATGTACACTGGAGCATGGGGTGAAATGCTGAAAAAAGTAGAGCTAAACCCAGTGCTCCCAACGGGGACAAGTAAGACTCCGGCCTTGGAGCCACATGGGCAGAGATGAGGTTCCCGCCCATGAGTGCTGAGTCGTGACCACAGTAGAGTAGGTGGAGCCACATAGGAACACAGACACACACACACACAGGAGGAGTGTCAGGAGGAGGTGTGTGAAATTGCACCCACTCTTTCCCCATGGGGGAGTCCTGAGCTTGATTTGCTATGTGTGGACTTAGAAGAGGTAATTTTTTTCTTTGATAAAGTAATACCAACAATAAATTAATACTAGTTAGCTCCATGTGAGTACCAACAGTCTTCCGCTGAGCATTTTAGATGCAGCGTCGATACCCTCGCCCTGGATGTTGCAGGAGAGGAGTCGTGTCCGTGGCGGGCAGTGGACTCAGTTCAAATCCTGCTTATTTTTGTCGGTTTCACCTCACTCTCCTCCAGGTAACTCTTCCCTTCCTCAGGACCACAGGCCGAAAATCACCTTTGAGAAAAACACCCTGGGCCGTAAGCACAGAAGAGTTGCTCTAAAAAGCCCTGGGCTCCCCAGGTCTGGGAGCTCAGAAGCCGGCTGTGGTTGGGCCCTCGGCGGCCCTGGGCCCACAGCTCGCCCTCCCCCGCGCCCGTCCTGCTCATCTCTGCTCATGTGGCTTCGAGGCCGGAGTCTTACCAGCTATCAGGTTTCCTTTCAAAGGTCAAGGCAGAAATTCAAGGCACAGCTGGGTGGAAGGCATGCTTGATGTCTCAGGGAGAATCAGGAAGGTTTGACCAGTAGCTGCAGACGAATCGCTTTGCAACTGGGTTGATGGTTGACATTTGTTCTTGCACCTTGAGGGCATCTGAACCTCACATTGCTGGGGAAGGATGTGCCCCAGGCCCGGCAGGACGTCTGGCTGGGGACCTGCATGTGAGCCATGAAGTCTCCTCCAGAGGTGTGAGGTGCCAGTGACAGACTGGGCTTGGCTCCTGATGGTGGCCTAGCTTAGTACATTGACCTTGATCATTGGAGTGGTGAGGCGGCAGGGGGTTGCCTGGGAAAGGAAACCAGCGGGAGCAGCCAGGTTTCAGGCTGGAAACGCCGAGAGGTGGGAAGTCACTTGGTTTCTTCCTATAGGAGCCAGGAAGCTTCCTGAGGCAGAAGTCAGCCTCTTCGGCCTCTCCTGTGGAGGTCCAATTCAGGATTCTGGCCTCCTATTGTCAGGGTAGTCCTGCCGTCTCCCAGGGTCTCCCTCCACAGCAACACGGAGGCTCACACTTCTTTTTCTCCCTGGTGTCTACACTTAGGAGCATGCCTGTGTGCTAAGTTGCTTCAGTTGTGTCCGACTCTGTGACCCTATGGGCCGTAGCCCGCCAGGCTCCCCTGTCCTTGGGATTCTCCAGGCAAGAAAACGAGTAGGTTGCCATGCCCTCCTCCAAGGGGTCTTCCCGACCCAGGGTTCAAACCAGCATCTTCTGCATTGGCAGGCAGATTCTTTACCACTAGCGCTGCCTGAGAAGCCCACACTTGGGAGAATGGGAGATATTTCCCCTTGAACCTGGGCTGGCGGCCCCGCGTCCAGGATGTGTGTTGATTGGTTGAAGCACCTCTGAGTAGGTGCGGGATGGGGGTGTCCGAGGATGCAGCTGACTCAGCTCAGAACAGCCCTTTCTCCCGCCTGCGCGGGCTAAGTGCCCGAGGCAGTATTTTGGTGAGAGTTACAGAGCCACAGAGTTATCTGGCCTGGGCCCAGGCCTCTGCCTTGCCCTCCCCCCGCCGCCTCTACTATAAAAGGGTTGACCTGCTCGGCTCCTCTCACTAGGGGCCTGAAGAGCCAGGGGGGACCATGAACTTCAGCATCCAGCAGTTGGTGAGGACTTGGGGCTGGGTGGCGGGGGCCGGGCAGTGGTCTGGGCGCCCCGAGACTGTCTCAGCAGAACGAGGGGGTCAGGCAGCTGCTTTGTGCGGCCTGAGGAGGTTTGAGGAGTAGAAACGTGCAGTTCTGTTCTGGTCAGTCTGCCCAGGTCTCACGTGAGGGGCTAGGGAGCGAGAGAGGGAGGAGACAGGAAGGGGCCAAGCAACGGTTGTCAAGAAGTTCCTCGAGTTCAGTGAGTTCTGCCCTTGACTGTGGTGGCAGGAGTGGGAAGTGGCACGCTACCCGGGAGACGCGAGTGTGGCCAGGTGCCGGCTGAGCTCAGCTGTGCTGCTGGCCGTTGCTGGGGAGACGGTCTGGAGGGTCTGCCCGCCTTGGCTTGGGAGGGGAGACGGTGCTCGCGGTCCCTGGGCAGAGAAGCAGGAACACCGGTGCACTCCAGGCTGACTTGCGGGAGGCCGGGCATGGAGGCCCCGCATGGAGGCCCCAGGCGTCGCTTTGCCCCACGGGCCCCGCTGCCGGCCGGTTCAGCCTGTGCTGGGAGGCGGGTTGCAGGGCCACGGAACTGTTGGACTGCCTGAGTTCACTTGAGAAGGGAATGGAATAGAGTTCCATGTGGCTGGAAGCCGTACACTCTGCCATCCTATCGTTCCAGCCTCTTCTCTCCCCTCAACTTGCTTCTTCCTGGGTGCTGCCAGCTTCTGAATCCTGGGGGCGGGGGCCAGGGGAGGGAGAAAAGAATAGTTCGCTGTACAATGGGCTCCACCCTAAGCGCAACCCCAGTAACTCATTTCACGGCACCGAGAGGAAAGAGCTAGGTTCCCAAAGAGCCATTGAGTGCAGGGATTTGGCATTTTACCCAGGAGGCATCTCCGCTGTCCCCCTAGCCCCTGCCCCCACCTGGGGTCAGGTGGCAGTGTGGCATGATCTGGTAGGAATGTAAGGACAGCCACCCACGAGGGAGGCCCTGAACTCACCTGGACGCGGCCCAGCAGTATAAATAGATGCGGTGTCAGGCGCCCGCTGCTGGGTTCTGCTGACAGGACAGTGGGCAGCAGCCAGCTGCCCTCCTGGGTCTGAGACGATACTGTGGGTGGTGAGAGTCAACAAGGAGCGGGTGGGCCGCCACGGCACTCTGCAGAGGTCCAGATGGGCTCATTGATCTTTGTGAGTCAGCGCCTGGCAGGACCCCCCGTCCAGCACAATTGGGTTTGCTAAGTTTTGTCACGTAGTCATGTCCGACTTTGCGACCCCGTGGGCTGCAGCCCACCAGGCTCCCCTGTGCGTGGAATTCTAAAGGCAAGGAAACTGGAGTGGGTAGCCATTGCCTTAGGGCTCCTCCTAATTTTCCTGAGTCTTTGTCCTCATCTGTTCCTACAGGTAAGTGGAGAGAGAGTTGAAAGGACGAAATTGGAATGTGGACATGGACTTCCTGATCCTGGAGGGGGGCTTCGCAGCTGGAGGCTGGGGCCCCAGGAGGCCGAGGCACGGGAGAGGCAGAAACTGGACGAGGAGAGGAGGAGGAGAGTGAGTGGCCAGAGGTGGCGGCCCCGGGGGAGCTGGGGGTGGGGAGGCTGAGCGGCTGATGACCTGGGTGGGCACTCCTGCTGCCTAAAGACAAGGGTGAGACCAAGAGATGCCCCAGGCCTCCAGCGGCTGACCGCTGGCACGGTCCTGTTTCTGCCACAGCTTGAAAGGTTTAACAGTTCCAGAGCTAACTTGGAAAACCTGGCTGATTTGGAAAAGTTGGTTCAAAGACGGAAAGAAAAGCGACTGAAACGCAGGGTCCCCCCCAAGGCACCCCAGCCTGAGGTCAAGGTGAGCGAGGGTGCCACACCCGGGCTGGAGTTCATGAGCCGGAGCCTCCTGTCCCCATGAGGCTTGGGGAGGAGCTGCCCAGCTCTCACCTGGAGACCCCTTTGCCCCGGCTGTCAGTCTGCCTCGGCTGCTGGCAGAACAAAGTACCACAAGCTGGGGGCTTAGCAGCTGTGTATGTACGGTCTGCTCAGAGGCTGGCGGTCTGAGATCAGGGGCTCATCTCCGATCAGGGCTCATCTGCCCATGCCTCTCCCCAGCTTAGGGCTGGGTGGTAATCTGTTGTCATTTCCTTGGCTTGTGGCTGCATTGCCCCAGTCTCTGCTCTGAGCTCACACAGTCCACCAGGCCTTCCACGTGGGCATGACTGTATCCAAATGTCCCCTTTCAGTAAGGACTTGTCATATTGGAACAGGACCCACCTACTCCAGGATGACCTCATCTTAAACAATTACAGCTACAGTGACCCCATTTCCAAGTAAGGTCACGCTCAGAGTGCTGGGGTTAGGACCTTAACCTGAGCTTGGAAGGGACACAGCTCAATCCATAACCCCACCCCCTACCTGTTCAGTCAGTCTTCTAGGGGGAGGATTGCTTTTTTAAAGTGTGTATTTATTTACGTAATTGGCTATATGGGGTCTTAACTGCGTCATTCTGGATCTTTGGTTGCAGCGCACGGACTCTCTAGTTGTGGCTTTCAGACTTTGAAGGGCACAAGCTCTGTAGTTTTGATGTGTGGGTTTAGTTGCTCCGTGGCATATGGGATCTCAGTTCCCTAATCAGGGATGGAACCCATGTCCCCTGCACTGCAAGGGAGATCCTCAACCACTGGCCCACCAGAGACGTCCCTGGGGGCAGGTTTTCTTAACCTGTTGTTTTGTAGAAGCTGATAGTGCACTGGCCCTCACCCGGCTCTGGTTAGACGGGTGAGGCTGTGCATCCCAGCAGCCTCTCGAGTGAGCGGCCTTGTCCTTGAACTTACCTGGCCTTCGTGGTGGCTCAGATGGTGAAGAATCTGCCTGCAATGCAGGAGACCAGGGTTCGATCCCTGGTTCAGGAAGATTCCCTGGAGTAGGAAATGACAACCCACTCCAGTATTCTTGCCTGGAGAAAACCCATGGACAGAGGAGCCTGGCGGCTGTAGTCCATGGGGTCACAAAGAGTCAGACATAACTGAGCTACTAACTGAATTTACTCAGCCGCAGCCACAGGCCCAGCTGGAACCTGTGGGCCTGGAGGTGTTCCTGAAGGCAGCTGCCGAGAACCAGGAGGCCCTGATTGACAAGTACCTGGCAGATGGAGGGGACCCCAATGCCCATGACAAGGTAGCGAGGGTGGTGAATGCCTCGGAAACCACAGGGCCTTTGCTTCATGGGGCATAAGCCTTGTGGTGCCTCCTGAGTGGGGAAGGAGTGGGACTGACAGCAAGGTCATGGGGTGGGACCGCCAAGGGTGGCCAAGCTTCCTGCACCTGACCTCCCATTCTCCCCAGCTGCACCGCACGGCCTTGCACTGGGCCTGTCTGAAGGGTCACTGTGAGCTTGTGAACAAGCTGCTGGAGGCAGGTGCGGCTGTGGACCCTCGAGACTTGGTGAGACCCAGGGAAGGGCCACCCCCACGGCGAACCTCCCACTGGCTTCCCCAAACATCAGGGTGAGTTGGATGCTTCTGTTTGCAGCTGGACAGGACCCCAGTGTTCTGGGCCTGCCGCAGAGGGCACCTGAACATCCTCAAACAGCTGCTTAACCGGGGCGCCCAGGTCAACGCCCGAGACAAGGTGAGGGCACAGGCCGGGGGGAAGCCCAATGCTCTTTAGGGGTTGGGACGCAGCCGTGCCAGCCTGTGATGACACCACCGCCCCTCGCTGCTCCCTCAGATCTGGAGCACACCCCTGCACGTNGGGGGGCTCTGAGCTCACCTGCTCCTTCCCCTTCTCCCCTGACGAGGTGGCCTAAGGCCGAGCCTGCACACACTCCCCGAAGCTTCCTCTTAGCATCCTTCCCGGGTCGTGCTTGTGCCTGTACCGCTGGCGGGGCTGGCTCCTTTAATGCCAGAAACCAGAAAGCAAGCCTTTGAGAACAACTGTGCACCAAACGGAGAACCACAGGCAGAGTGACGGGCTCCCAGACGGAGGTCAGCCTCCCTCACGTAAGGAACCTGGGCTGACAGCCGCTCTGCAGCAGTTATTTTTCGTCTCAATGGCCGGCCGCCTTCTCAGGCCGAGAACAAGGCAATTTCTACTCGGTGAAAAAGCTGGCGAGAGCTCCGAAGGACGGCCACATCCCTTCCCCTCACACGGGCAGCTCCTGCCCGTCGTGACAGAGCCCCCCGTTCACCCAGACACGGGGGCCATGGGCGAACAGGTGGTCAAGTCCATGGAGAAGACAACCTCCCATCTAGAAAATGGGGACACTGAGGTGACAGACAGAAATACCTTTTTATACGCATCACTATTTTTTGTTCATTAAAACTGGTTGATTATCCATCGTGGCCTGGTTGTCCGTTCTGGGCCGGAAGGGCCAGTTCCACTGGCCATGGGCTTCATCTTCCTCAGCAGCAAAGCCCAGGCCTGATCACCATGCTGGCCTGAGAGCAAGACCGGCCCCTGAAAGCCGAGCAGGCAGGCAGGGCAGTGCTTCTCAGCTCGGCTGCCTGTGAGAATGAGGGAAGGTTTCAAAATCCTCCTATTGGGTTTCCCTGGTGGCTCAGTAGCTAAGAATCCACCTGCCAACACAGGCAACATGGGTTCCATCCCTGGTCCAGGAAGATCCCACATGCAGAGCAACTGAGCCTGTGAGCCACAACTGCCGAGACTGTGCTCTCGAGCCCGGGGGCAACGACTGCTGAAGCCCACACACGCCTAGAGCCCGCACTCAGCACCAAGAGGAGCCCCAGCTGAGAATGGCGCCCACTCTCAGCTGGAGGAAGGCCGGCGCAGCAGCGAAGACTCAGCACGCTCAAAAAGCTGACTGGAGAAGTCCTGATGCTCAGGGAGTTCTGACAACTCCCTGGCGGTCCAGTGCTTCCACTGCGGGGGGCAAGGGTTCAGTGGCTGCTCAGGGAACTAGGACCCTGCATGCCACACGGCCAAAGGGATGCAACACCACAAAACCTTATGTCCAGCCTGAGTCAATCAGAGCCCCAAGGTGAGCCCAGGAATAAGCATTCTCATACAGTTGACGTGCCAGTCTATGAAGGTGAGCCTAAGGAATCTTACTTTCAAAAAAAAAAACCCACGAAAACAGCACCTAGAATGATCTCAGAATAATCCTTTTTCTATATACTAGTGATGATTCTGAACACTAAAACACACAGTACTACTTATAATTTGCTATAAAAAGGAAACCCACTTAGGTGTAAATCTTACAAAACATGTAAGGACCTGTAGGCTGAAAACTACACAGTGCTAATGAATGAAATAGAATTTAAATAGATGGAGACATACACACGGATTGAAAGTTATAACCGAGTAAAGATGTCAGTGCCACCTAAATTGATATACAGGTTTAACCAGTTCCTGACAAAATCCCAGCAAAGTTGGTTTTTTTTTTTTTTTTAGATTAGAGAAGTTATTTTAAAATTTAAAACATACAACTCTGGAGAAGAACAAAATGGGAGAAATCAGTCTACTGATTTCAGGGAACTACTAAATAGCTCCTAGGTAGCGCTAGTGGCAAAGAACCTGCCTGCCAGTGCAGGAGACAGTTAAGCAATGTGGGCTTGATCCCTGTGTCAGGAAGATCCCCTGGTGGAAGGCACGGCAACACACTCCAGTATTCTTGCCTGGAGAATCCCATGGAGAGAGGAGCCTGGGGGGTTACAGTCCGTGAGGTTGCAGAGCTGGACACTACTGAAGTCACTTAGCAGCACTCAGTAATCAAGACAGGTTGGTACCAATGGAGAGACAGACCCATCAGTCAGTGGAGCAGAACAGATGACCCAGAAATACAGAAAACAAATACGCCCCAAGATCCAAAAGCCATTCGCTGGAGAAGAGACAGCCGGAGCTCCCCAACAAGAGCAGCCACCGCAAGACGCCTGCAGCCGGCGGCAAGGAGC
Source organism: Oreotragus oreotragus (assembly GCA_006410675.1). Taxonomy (NCBI): domain Eukaryota; kingdom Metazoa; phylum Chordata; class Mammalia; order Artiodactyla; family Bovidae; genus Oreotragus; species Oreotragus oreotragus. The sequence continues at coordinate 186,199 of SJYX01004265.1, read as the reverse complement.
AGCCCCGTCCTTCGCAGCCAGAGGAAAGCCCGGGCAGCAAAGAAGGCCAAGCGCTGCCAAAAATAAACGGCTTTTTAAAAAAGCACAGACGTAAAGGCAACAAGAAACTACAAACACTTTATAAAAACAATCTTCACAATCGAGTCTAAATTAAAAAAAGAAAAACTAGGTGAAGATTTCTTAGGTGGTTTAGTCACTAAATCATGCCTGACTCTTGCAACCCCATGGACTGGAGCTCCTCTGTCAGTGCGATTCTCCAGGCAAGAATACTGGAGTGGGCTGCCATTTCAGGACACCAAAGCATGATCCATAAAAAATGAGTAAACTGGAATTCATCAAAATTTATTTCTGCTCTATGAAAAACCCCGTTAAGATTTAAAAAAAAAAAAAAAAAAGCTATAGACTGGGAGAAAATATTTGCAAACCAAAAACCCAATAAAGCCTAGTAATCCCCAAAACTCAGCAGTAAAAGAACCAAACAATCTAATTGGAAAATGGACGAAAGACATAAACAGACTTTTCACAAAGTGAAATAAGCACATGAAAAAATACACGTTATGGAAATGCAAATAAAATCCACAATGAGATAGCACTACACACTTACCAGAAGGGCTAAAATGCTTGACACCACCAAGTCCTGGGGAGGACATGGGAAAAAAACTCAAACATATTGCTGGTGGGAATGTAAAGTTGTACAGGTGCTCTGAAAAGGTTTGGCAGTTTCTTTTAAAACCTAAATATGCAATAACCATACAGACCTGGCAACTGCATGCCTAATCATTTAGCTCAGGGAAAAGAAAACCAATGTTTGCGTAAGAACCTGTGATGAATGTTCATAGCAGCTTTATTTGGAATAGCCAAACACTGGAAACCGCCCAGATGTCCTTAGACAGGACAGTGACTCTGTGGCGGAACACCACACAGCAGTCACGGAGCAACGATTGACTGACATGTGCAACAGCCTGGAGGAGACTCCAGAACAATGTGCCGAGCGAAAAAAGCCAGTCCCAACACTTACATACCACAGGGTCCCGTTTATACAACATTCTTGAAATGACAAAATTACAGAGATGATGTACAGATTAGTGGTTGCCAGGGACTAGGGGTAGTGGCCAGAGGGGGTGGGTGTGGCTTTAAGAGCATCTGTTGCAGGGAGATTCTAGTGAGGAACAGTTCTGTATCTAGACTGAAATGGTGGTTACACAAATCTCCATGTGATAAGATGCTACAGAGCTACATACCCACATTGCACCAGAGCCAGATTCCTGGTTTTCATACTGTAGTCTAACTATGTAAGACAGTGTAATCATGGAGGAAAACTGGGGGAAGGATACATGGGATCTCTATCTTTGCAACTTCCTATGAATCTGTCATTATTTCAAAGTAAAAAGTTATAGGAGAAAATAGGGGAAAAGGCAATAGCTCTAAATGCAACTTGGTGTCCTGGGTTGGGTCCTGCAACAGAAAAGGACATTATGGAAAATTAGATAAAAACCTAAGTGAAGTCTGTAATTTAGTTAATAGTTTTGTACCAATGTTAATTTTTTAATTTTGCTAAGTACACCAAGGTTATAGAAGATGTTAACATTCAGGGAAGCAGGCATGATCTGTGACCATAAAATAACTTTACAGAATAAAATCCTGATGTCTGGACTAAGTAAATCAGAATCCCTGGGTGGGTGGGTTGCGGGGAGCGGCCCAGGGAGCAGTATATTTAACTTGCCGTGTGATTCCAACGTGCAGCCAAGGTTAACAAACACTCTTCTGCAGAGAGAAAAAATTTTCAAGTATCTGTTTCCCACCTGGGTTTGCTCTTGGGAGAGAGTTCCTTGAGAAGAGTTTCTAAGTGAGCATGCCACTGTTTTTTGGCCTTCACTCCCACTGATCCTGGATAAGGACCCAAATGCCACTGAGAAAGGTTCCAGAAATCCTCCTGCCTCCCTCCCCAGGGTCCCCATGATGCCCCAGTTTCTGCGCAGCTGAAGCACCACGGAAGGTGGATGTAGGAGACCGGAAGACGACAAAAACGCCTTCTTGTTGCCACTTCTCTAAAGCCCCAGAGCTGGGGCGGGAAGAAAGCCAAGAGCGTAAAATGTTTCAGAGCTCTAAGAAAAGCTTCTGATGTCACCTTTTCTCCAAAGAAAGGTGACAGGGGTCCCCCTGGGCCACACCCAGCCCTGCCTCCCTTGCTGCTCCCCAGGCACCTTCCAGCCACTCAGCACCCCGGGGGCCGCCGGCGACCCACTCTGGGATCCGACAACAATGGACCAGGGGCATCACAGCAGCCCTTCCCCCGACCTGTGACCTCCCTCCTCTCAACAGGTGGAAAACGACAATACTGTTAGTGGCCACTGAGCCAGGCAGGTGGAGGTGCAGCAGGAAGAAGGGGCTCCTGAACCCCACAGGGGCCATTGTGCTCGCTCTGGGCTTGGGACAGGGCAGGAAAAGCCACCTCCATAGGAGGCAGCGGGCCTGGAGGGACACAGCTGCTTCCAGGTTTGGCACGTGGGACAGCACAGGTGCATGCTCGGAAGCACGGTGTCATAAGGGAAGCCGACAAGGTGCTTGTGGCCAAGGCCGCGGATGTGAACCCCCAGCCCACAATGGTGCTCTTGGTTTGCTCGAGAAATGCTGCCCGCAGCAGAAGGTTGGCAAATAAAGCAGAGAGAGTACAGGCCACGGCCACAGGAAGGCAGTTACCGCGCGCACACCGTGGCTTGCCCGGAAGAGGTATGAATACACTGTCACAGGGAGGCTGGCCCTGGGGACGGGAGATGGCGCTGTTCCGTTCATTCCATCTGGAAGCAGACCTGAAGGGCTGGCCCCCACTGACCCCCATGTTCTAGGGGTCGGGGGGAAGAACCTGCTGAAGGCTCCTGGCACTGATGTCTGGTTCGGAGGACAGCCAGGACCTGCATGTACAAGGCCATCTAAAACGTGGCCTGCAGGGGACGGGATGGGCTGGCAGGAAGCTGCTTTCCGGCTTGCTCCAGTTCCCCACGTGCTTGTCTATTCCCCAGACCTGGGGCTGCTTGACAAGCGGCTAAACTCCTGGGTTCCGCCCGGGGCTCTCCTCTGCTGGGAGGCCGGGTCTGCTGTGGTTGGATCCTAGAGAGGAGAGGAGGGTCAGCGTTAGAACATCAGTCAAGGAAGCGGGTCCTAGGAAATCAGGTGTAAATCCTCTTTAGGAAGGGAGCGGGTGGGTGAGGCAGGGGAGCCTCAGGCCTCTTCGGGAGGCACTGAGGCAGAGCTGGGAGGATTTAGTTAGGGAAATGGTCAGCCTCATGAGAGAAAACCACTGTGAGGATGGAGGCCATCACCGAGAGGCAGGGGAGGCAGGGCTGCTGCCCACAGGAGGCCAAGGCCACAGGGCCAGACGGGAGACACCTGCCCTGGACAGCACACCTGGCACCAGAAGGAACGGTCACTGCCAAGCCTCCTGCCTTCTAGGAAAATGACCTGAGAAGCAGCCACAAGGGACAGGAAGTGCCACTCACCCCCCATGGAGGAGAGCCTCCCTTCCGGGGGGAGAGGTCTGCAGGGCCCCCCCAGCAGCTAACAGGCTGGGGAAGGGAAACAAAGAGGAGGTAAAGTAAAAGGAGAGATATTTACCTGGGGTGTTGTCTTAAACAAAAAATGCTCACTAGTCCACAGTCAATTATCAACTGCAGTTTCCAAATGTGCCAAAGAGGGAAAGGTCTACCGGGAAGGCTAGAGAGAGAGCAGAGGAAGAGGCGGGGAAGAGGGGAGAGAGAGAGGATGCGAGCTGCGGAGCTGAACCCGCAGGGCCCCGGCTCGGCAGCGCGGCTGAGGAGAGGCCGCGAAGCCAGAGGGGCCTGGGCGGCTCAGCATTGAGCGCGGCTCTCCCTGGCAACCCCGCTCAGGCAGCGACGGACGTGGAGAGCTTCCGAAGTTCAAACAGCAGCCCAGGGCTCAGGAAGCAGTGTCGAAGAGCATGCCTAGGTTTTGTGGGTCTTGGTGACAGCAACTAAGCTCCACGGTCACAGCCCAAAGGCAGCTGCATGCAAGCCATCAGCAGATGGGCACTTCCAACAGAACGCTGTGAGAATGGGCCCTCAGGCCGTTTGCCGACCCAGCTGTATGCAGCTGCAAATTACGGTGCTTTCCAAGCATTTTAATAAAAGCAATTCTCTGTTGGGGAACCAAGAGCCGGAGTCATTCAGAAGGCAGCTCTGACCCGCGCTGTTTCAGCAGGGCACTGGGACATGTCCACTGAGCTCCCTCAGTAGCAAAGCACGAGGTTAAGAGAGATGAAATGCAAGAACTTGAGGGCTGCCCAAGGCCAACATCAGGCTGCATTTAGGGAAGAATTAACATTGTGACTATCGAACAGGGCCTAGTAATCAATTACAAAGAGGAAATGACCCACAAGCCAATATAAACCATTCCCCCGGCGGACTGTTCAACAAGTGGCTGAAACCACAAAAGAATTTTTTTAAAAAAAACTCTGGTAAAAGATGAACAGAAAAACCAGGATTCTTAGATTTGTACTTTAACTACAACCTGTGCAGTCTAAGTAGGAGATGGAGCCAGAAAAGGCTCACACGTGAGAAAACTAAAACCAAAAGGCTCACTCTCTGAAAAACAAAACCGCCCTGGTTTTCGAGACCTGAGTCTAAAGAGACAGTGTGAATTTCTGTGCAAGGGGTGTCTCACAAAATAAAAGAAGGTCATGGTGGGTAAACACGGGAGTGGGCTGAAGGGAACAAAGGATCTGTTCATTCAGAAAGGGCCGAGACTGTGCCCGGCTCCAGGACCCAGCATAACCTGGGAGTCCTTCACCAGCACCAGACTCACAGCGGAGCCACAGCGAGGCTCGGGGTGGGCTCTGCCCCTCACGTCTCAGGAAGCACCTGTCCATTACTGAAACATGTCTTCTTCTCAACTGTGGCTCTGGTGAGCAGACCCATTTCCTGTGAAGCACCACAACCCACAGACCAAGGGTGCGCCCAGGTTCTAAGCCAGAGTGCCCGTCTCTCCTGGCCTCCAACTCTCATCTGGAAAATGGGCGTAACAACTACCACTTCTCTGAGCTTCAGGGAAGTTATCTTAGCCGAGTCAGGACCAGGTGGGCTCTCGACACAGTGCAAGGCACAGGAAGCCTTCAGGAAGATCTCGGTGTCCCCACTGCAGGGTGGGATGCGATGGAGGATGGAGCAAGGGGAGACAGACCCCTGCAGGCCCCCTGCAGCCTCTCCAAAGCCCCATCAGACCCTGGCCCTCAGAGCCCCACCCAGGAGCTTCCTGAACGACCAGGGCAGGAAAGCTCTCTGACCTGTCCTACCACTCCCACCCAAAGCCCCTAGTTCACAGACTCCTGTTTGTTTCCCCTCCTTACACAGTTAGGGTGGGGTTTCCCCTCTCCCCTGCAGAGTCCTCTTTCTCCTGCTCCCAGGGGAGTCCCACGGGAGGGGTACCTTGAACAAGCGCCTCGGCAGGTGCCCCTCTTGGTTCTGGGATGGGGTCTACTTGCCACCCAACCTCTCAGTCAGGCCCACTGGACCTAAATCTTCACTTTCCAGGTGCGGTGCTGTGCTTGGTCACTCAGTCGTGTCCGACCCTTTGCAGCCCCATGGACTGTAGCCCACCACACTCCTCTGTCCACGGGGATTCTCCAGGCAAGAATACTAGAGTGGGTTGCCAGGCCCTCTCCAGGGTATCTTCCCTAAATGACCAACAGTGTGTCTGAATCCACACTTACTCCCATTTAGCAACTAGAGCTGACCCTTAAGCAACTCAGGTTTGAACTGCGTGGGTCCACCTACATGTGGGTTTCTTTCCGACAGCAAATACTACAGCGCCACACAGGCCATAGCTGACTGAATCTGTGGATGTGGGACTGCGGTTACAGAGGACCGACCACATGATATGCAGGGTTTTCTACTGCACGGGGAGCTGGCGCCCCTCACCCACATTATTCAAGGGTTAGCTGTATTCCCTAAACACACCACCGCCCCCTGCAGGCCTTGAGAGGAAATGCTGACCTATGTGCTCTGCTCAAAATGCCAGTTGGGCTGTAGCTCAGTACTGTCCAAATTATTAGAAACACAAGAAGGGAGACAGACAGGATGGGGAGATGAAACGAGAAACAATGGACGGAGGGCAGGGCAAGGCAGAGAGCAGGGCCGTGTGTGTGCAGCCAGGAGGGCAGAGGGCACGCTCACCCTGGGTCGACACTGCGGGACCCAGGCTTACCTGGGGCGGTGGCCGCCTTGTCACCGAGGAGCCTGGTCTGGCTGCCAGGGACGGCCAGAAGCTCTGTGCTCTCCGGGGGCTGTGGCAGCGCCTGGGCACGGGTGGCCAGGAGTGCGTTGAGGTACTGCAACCGAGTGACCTGGGGTGCAGGAAGCATTGCAACTCGTGCGGGCAGGCAGGCAAAGTGAGACGAGGGCCCACAGCACCCTCCTGCCCTTCAGCACTCAAAAGTAGGGGTGGAGCCACACCCTGCAGGACAAGGGGACAGGAAGCACCCGGGGCCACTAGCTAGTGGCTAAGAGCCCCAAGGACACAGGGTGCCTAGGCCGCCAGTAGACAGAGCGGCCAGGCGATCCGCCAGTAGACAGAGCGGCCAGGCGATCTGTCCTTCAGAGCAAGTACAAGGCTGTGCTCTGAGTCTCAGTCACAATTTAATCCATTCTAACGTGTGACCAGCCGCTCTAGCCCTTGGGAACACAAAGCTGGTTAAAAGCCAGCACTAAGGAGCAACCCAGATGGTCACCTTGATGAACTGTAGGTCCGAGAGGGCCCTCACGGTGTAGTCGGGACAATACGCAGACAGGCGGGTGCCGTCAGTGGGCTCGGGTAGTGGGTCACAGCGGAGGGACTGGAGCGAGGACACGGGGGACTGGTGAACTGCAGAAAGGACAGTTAGTGATGTCAGCTGTCAACAGGGGAGCGGCCGGGCCCCCGCCCAGCCTCTAAGATCCACCCTACTGATCACCCCAGCGAGGGAATGCACCCTGGGACTCTGGACAGGAGGGCAGATGCGCTCCTCCCGGGACAGGTTTGGCAGGGGTGCGAAGAACACCAAAGGTGAGGTCTGAAGAAACCCTGACCTCCCCTTCACACAGCCAGGAGACAGTAAGGCCAGCACGTCCCCAGGCAGACCGCCCTGCAAGAGGGCCCTGCGGAGGCCCCACAGTGCCCACCCACCCCCGCCTACAGCGCCAAGAGGAGTGCCCAGCTTACCCGAGGATGGCGCTGTCAGGGCAGAAACCCCGTAGTAGGTGAAGGCCCCATTCTCGAACTTCAAGCCCTCCTTACCGATCTCCACCTCCACCCTGCCCTGGAGGTGTGGGGAGAGAGGGAGGAAAAGAGGACAGGAGAGGGGTGGACAGGTCACCCTTCCTGCCAGCAAAGAGCAGGAGGAGAGAGCATGGACCTGCCTATCCAGGGGGCATGCACCTGGGTATTCCTCTTCCTACACCCTCCCCCCATCCTGGGCAAGCGGTGGGCTGCAGGCCGGCTGGCAAGTACCTGCAGGATGAGGATGAAGTAGTCCACTGGCCGGCTGCGCTGGTACAGGTAGTGGTGGGCAGCCAGGCGGTTGCTCTCGTCAAACCGCACTTCCTGGTTGACGCTGGGATGCTTCAGCAAGTGCAGAAGGACCTTCTCAGAGACCCGCAGCGGGCTGAAGACGTCCACCTCTGCCCCACAGTGGGAAAAAGGGATGGGGACACCGTCCTCTGGGCCCAGCACAGCCCGCGTCAGCACACCACTGCCCGTCTCTGCTCCCCTAGCCTCCCCGACCCCCACCAGACGCCGCTCTCTGTGGTCGGCAGAGGACAGCCACCCTCTGGTGAACCGAGATGCTGACAGGGCAGAAGAGAGGAGCGCCAGGAACGGCAGGGGCGGCCGGAGAGCAGGGACGAGGCCCACCCTGGCTCTCACCTCGGGACAGGAAGCGCTGGGTGGCCAAGAGCAGCTGAGGCGAGATTTTCACTTTACAGTCGTCGTCAGACACTTTGAACAAGGAGAACTCCTCTTTCTGCCTGAGGGGAGCGTTCAGAGACGCAGGCTTCTTCTTCACTATGGTGTCTCCTGGGGTGGGGTGAAGAGGGCCTGCTGAGGCGCCAGGAGCCCTCCACCAACACGAGACCGGACTGAGGGGTTTGCTGCCGCTCCCGCCTCCAAAGCCTTGGGGCTCCTGGGGGAACGGCGTCAGGACCCCAGGCCCTGTCCTGGGCACCGCTGCTCTGCCGGAACCTGCCTTGCCACCCCCACCAGGCAATGACCCAGTACCCGCGTCAGAGGGGCAGTGGCCTGCGTTCCAGGGATGGCCTGAGAAGCAGCAGAAAGGCCTGCTCCCCTCCTTGGAGTTGGGAACATATGATGCAGACGTAACAGCAAAAAGCTTACATAAAACAGCAGCCCCCCTCCAGGAAGCGTGAGTATGAGCACCACTTGTGCCAACAGCCGCTGATCTGCAGACCCCGTGCCTATGGCTGTCTGAGGAGCCGAAACAAGACGTCGCATTTGGGGAACAGGCACACAGACAAAGAGATTCACGTGCAAACTCACGGGGCGGGCAGCTAGCCTTCTGGGGCCCCTGTGAGTCCCCACCAAGCATGGGCTGTGTTTGCCCTGCAGACTGCAGCCACTGAGAGGCAGGCCCTCTTAAGACACAACCACAGGCCCCAAGATCATCTGGTTGGGGAAGAACCTCTCGGCAGTAAAGCAGGGAATCTTTGAGAACTTCTACAATGTACAACAGGGCAAGAGGCCAAGGAAGAGGGAGACTGGGCAGCGCCCATTCAGGCCAGAGCCTAGTCCAGTGCCGGGACTGCAAAGCCCGCAAAGGGACGGTCCAGCCACAGGCGAGCCCCATCTCCAGTGAGAGGCAATTCCAGCCCCCGCAGGGGAAAGGACACGGGCCTGGGGACATGACAGCTCTGCCCCGAGATCCAGCCCCACTTCGAACAACATGGGCACCTCCAGCCTCTGATATACACATGTCTCCGTAAACTCGAGACCAGATGAGCTGGAAACACACAGGAGACCGGACTCACGGTAGTCTTCAGACTCGTCCAGGATCTCGGACTTGATGATCTCCTCGATGACGTCCTCCAGGGTGACCAGGCCCAGCACCTCGTAGAAGGGGTCCCCTTCGCCCTCGTTGTTCACCTTCTGCACGATGGCCAGGTGGGACTTCCCTGTAGGGAGAGAACGCTCACGTTACAGCTGGCTGGAGGGCTCTTGTTTTCNTCTCGGACTTGATGATCTCCTCGATGACGTCCTCCAGGGTGACCAGGCCCAGCACCTCGTAGAAGGGGTCCCCTTCGCCCTCGTTGTTCACCTTCTGCACGATGGCCAGGTGGGACTTCCCTGTAGGGAGAGAACGCTCACGTTACAGCTGGCTGGAGGGCTCTTGTTTTCCCTCGTCTCTACTGACAAGCCCACCACAAGGATGGAAGCTGATTTGTGTTCCCATGATGCACCATGCATCAGGAGAGATCCTTCCTAGCTTCTCGCTACCTAAGACTCTCCACGTGCTTGTGAGGATTAAATCTCAGACCCCACGTCTCCTGCCCAAGGCCCCCCTAGGCAGCGGTTGAGCTGGAGTCACCCCAGGTCTGCGTGACTCCATGCCGCAAACATGGTTTAGACAAGGAGGCATCTGGACCAGAACAGACATGGTAAAGAGCAGCTGGACCGAGGACACAGGGCCCCGACACCAGAGACGCCGGCTCCCCGGGGACCATCTAGACGCAGGAGCCAAGGAGGCCACGTCAGAAGTCTCCAAGGGAAGCGTTCCCAATTCTGAATGTTGCCCTCTGTTTTCACGAAAGTCACGCAGGGGGATGAAGACAGTGGTAACCTGGGCAGTTAGAGCCAAAACTGTGTGGGAGGAAGAGCATGAGGCTGTGATTCCCGTCCTTCCTCCTCAGGTCAGCCAGCTGCTCCTTTAAAGAGAAAACGTAAGCTTGAGAGAAGCCCAGCCTCCGAGTGCTGGGGACTGTCGTGGAAACCAGGAATTTACTGTGCTTCAGCTAAGTGCTTTCCCTCTATAAACCTGTTATTCTTGTTGTTTAAGCACTGAGTGGTGCCCACTTCTTTGTGACCCCATGGACTGTAGCCCGCCAGGGTCCTCTGTCCACGGCAAGAATACTGGAGGGGGGTGCCATTTTCTTCTCCAGGGGATCTTCCCAACCCAGGGACTGAACCCACAACTTCTACCTTGGTAGGTGGATTTTTTTTTTTTTTTTTTTTCCACTGAGACACCAGGGAAGCTATAAACCTTTATGCCTGTCCAAAAGAAATAGAATGCAAGGCAAAATTTTTGAGTCGCTGTGTTAAAAAAAATAAAGAGAAATGAAATTAATAATATGATGAACTCAGTACANTTTTTTTTTTTTTTTTTTTACCACTGAGACACCAGGGAAGCTATAAACCTTTATGCCTGTCCAAAAGAAATAGAATGCAAGGCAAAATTTTTGAGTCGCTGTGTTAAAAAAAATAAAGAGAAATGAAATTAATAATATGATGAACTCAGTACAGTCAAAATATCACCAAATGCAATCAACATAAACATATGAATAGATATTTTGCCTTTGGGGGGTACTAGATCTGGGAAATCTGCTGTGTGTTTGGTACTCACTGCACACCCCAACCTCAATTCAGACTGTTGGTGACCTTTCAAGAACTTAGCAGCCACGTGTGGGTAGAGACTACTGGCCCAGGCTGTGCAGATCTGGGATACAGAACTGGGAGCAAACTCATCTCAACCATGTCTTTTGTCACTAGTGAAAAAAGCGCAGGGTAGAAGCTGGCTTGGACTTGCACACAAAGGTGTGCTTGCTTCAAGAATCTTCTGGCAAAGCAGAAAGGGAAGTTCACGTCTGTGTGTGAATCCTACTTTACATGCCTTGGGTTCAGTGCCAACGCAGGGGACTGGGTTCAGAAGCACATTCTTTGGAATCATCATGCTCTGCTTCATTCTTTCAGCATCTATGCTCCACGCTCCTCCCCAGCCCATTCCCCTGCCCCCAGTAATCAGACATAGGAAGACCTCCGCTCCAAAGCTGGCTGGAATGAAACTGTCCAGAGTCAAGCAAAAGCTATTAGTACTAGACCACTAACCAGATGGTCAAGAAAGGAATAAGGGACTTCCCTAATGGCACAGTGGTAAAGAGACCCACCTGCCAACGCAGGGCACAAGGGTTCGATCCCTGGTCCAGGAATATCCCACATGCTGCAGGGCAAACAAGCCTGTGCGCAACTACTGAGCCTGCAGGCCTTGAGCCCGCGCTCCACAGCAAGAGAAGCCGCCGCAGCAAGAGGCCCAGGTACTACAACAGGACCAAGCGCAACCTAAACTGAACCAGTGATTACTAAAAGCACATGAAGTAAAAAAACCTCAAACCACTATGCATATATAAAGACAACACGATGGACTCAACTAGCTTTCTTTTAAAAAGGAATGAGGCTATAAAATAAAAAGATCATATTTGCTGTATTTCATCAAATCCAAGACATCATCAATCATGAGACTAGAGAGATGTTAAAACGCTTAAAAAAATCGTGCATCTGAACACTGATGAAATGCAGCACAGGCCTACATGGTTTCAATGTGCTTCACAGACACTGCATTTCTCGCAAATGGAAGGTTTGGGGCATCCCTTCATTGAGCAAGTCTGCTGGCACCATTTGTCCAACAGCATCTGTCCAGTGTCTGTGCCACATTTGGGTCATTTCTGCTGATTTTCAAGCCTTTTCATTGTAATAACAATACATAACAAGATATAATAATATCTGTTATGGCGATCTGTGATGTTCTACTGAAACTGTTGTGGTTTTTTTTTGGGGGGGGGTGGTGGCATCACCAACTGCTTCTCCATCTTTGGATGCAAAGGATAAAATCAATCTGATTTCGGTGTTGACCATCTGGTGATGTCCATGTGTAGAATCTTCTCTTGTGTTGTTGGAAGAGAGTGTTTGCTACGACCAGTGCGTTCTCTTGGCAGAACTCTGTAAGCCTTTGCCCTGCTTCATTCTGTACACCAAGTCCAAATTTGCCTATTACTCCAGGTGTTTCTTGACTTCCTACTTTTGTATTCCAGTCCCCTATAATGAAAAGGACATCTTTTTTGGGTGTTAGTTCTAGAAGGTCTTGTAGGTCTTCATAGAACTGTTCAACTTCAGCTTCTTCAGTGTTACTGGTTGGGGCATAGACCTGGATTACTGTGATGTTGAATGGTTTGCCTTCAAGATGAAAAGAGATCATTCTGTCATTTTTGAGATTGCATCCAAGTACTGCATTTTGGACTCTTTTGTTGATCATGATGGCTACTCCATTTCTTCTGAGGGAGTCCTGCCTGCAGTAGTAGATACAATGGTCATCTCAGTGAAATTCACCCATTCTAGTCCGTCTTAGTTTGCTGATTCCTAGAATGTTGACGTTCACTCTTGCCATCTCTTGTTTGACCACTTCCAATTTGCTTTGATTCATGGACCTGACATTCCAGGTTCCTATGCAAAATTGCTCTTTACAGCATTAACCCTTGCTTCTCTCACCAGTCCCATCCACAACTGGGTGTTGTTTTTGCTTTGGCTCCATCCCTTCATTCTTTCTGGAGTTATTTCTCCACTGATCTCCAGTAGCATATTGGACACCTACTGACCTGGGAAGTTCATCTTTCAGTGTCCTATCCTTTTGCCTTTTCATACTGTTCATGGGGTTTTTGAGGTAGGAATGCTGAAATGGTTTGCCATTCCCTTCTCCAGTGGAACACATTCTGTCAGACCTCTCCACCATGACCTGTCCGTCTTGGGTGGCCCTACACAGCATGGGTTAGTTTCATCAAAAAGCAAGAGAGTTCCAAAAAAACATCTATTTCTAATTTATTGACCATGCCAAAGCCTTTGACTGTGTAGATCACAATAAACAGTGGAAAATTCTTCAAGAGATGAGAATACCAGACCACCTGACCTGCCTCTTGAGAAACCTATATGCAGGTCAGGAAGCAACAGTTAGAATTGGACATGGAACAACAGACTGGTTCCAAATAGGAAAAGGAGTACATCAAGGCTATATATTGTCACCCTGCTTATTTAACTTATATGCAGAGTACATCATGAGAAACACTGGGCTGGAAGAAGCACAAGCTGGAATCAAGACTGCCGGGAGAAATATCAATAACCTCAGATATGCAGATGACACCACCCTTATGGCAGAAAATGAAGAACTAAAAAGCATCTTGATGAAAGTGAAAGAGAGTGAAAAAGTTGGCTTAAAGCTCAATATTCAGAAAACTAAGATTATGGCATCTGGTCCCAACACTTCATGGCAAATAGATGGGGAAACAGAGGAAACAGTGGCTGACTTTATTTTTCTGGGCTGCGGATGGTGACTGCAGCCATGAAATTAAAAGACACTTACTCCTTGGAAGGAAAGTTATGACCAACCTAGACAGCATATTAAAAAGCAGAGACATTACTTTGCCAACAAAGGTCCGTCTAGCCAAGGCTATGGTTTTTCCAGTAGTCATGTATGGATGTGAGAGTTGGACTGTGAAGGAAGCTGAGTGCCAAAGAATTGATGCTTTTGAACTGTGGTGTTGGAAAAGCCTCTTGAGAGTCCCTTGGACTGCAAGGAGATCCAACCAGTCCATTCTAAAGGAGATCAGTCCTGGGTGTTCATTGGGAGGACTGATGCTGAAGCTGAAACTCCAGTACTTTGGCCACCTCATGCGAAGAGCTGACTCATTTAAGACAGGCCGGAAGTTAGGCCTCACGCATCAAATAGCCAAGTCATGAGAGCAAAGAATCAGTTCTTGAAGGAAATTAAGAGAGCTACTCCCTCAAAATAAACACAAACAAGCATATAAATAAACGCACTACTGAGAGGGCAAGAGGAGCAGGGGACGACAAGGATGAGATGGTTGGATGGCACTGCTGGCTCAATGGACATGAGTTTGAGCAAACTCCGGGAGATGGTGAAGAACAGGAAAGCCCAGCGTGTTGCAGTCCACAGGGTCACAAAGACTCAGACACAACTGAGCGACTGAACAACTCAATGAACACGTGAATAATAGGAACACCAAACGGTCTTATTGCTGATATGGAGAAAGTCTGAGTGGTCTGGAGAGAAGATCGAACCAGCCACGATGTTCCCTTAAGCCAAAACCTAAGCCAAAGCAGCACCCAACCTGTTGTCAATTCTATCAAGGCTGGGACAGGTGAGGAAGCTATAGATGGAAATTTTGAAGTTAGCAGAGATCAGTTCATGAGGTTTAAGGACTGGAAGGATACCATGGAGAACCTCACAGTCAGAGAGGAGAGGTCAAGACCTGTTTCAAAGTGTCAGAGGATAGGCTGACCCTGTTGTCAGGGGCTAATGCAGTTAGCAGGTGACTTCAGGTTGAAACCGGTGCTCACTGACCATTCCTAAAAGCCTAGGGCCTATGCAAACTACACTAAATCTACTTTGGCTGTGCTCTACAAATGGAATAATAAAGCCTGAATGACAACACATCTTTTGACAATGTGGTTCACTGAATATTTTAAGCCCAGTTGAGACCTACTGCTCAGAAAAAAGATTCTTTTCAAAGTAGTTCCGCTCACTGACAATGCATCCGGTCACCAAAGAGCTCTGATATTTTCATGCCTACTAACACATCATACTGCGGCCCACAGACCAAGGGGGACGTTCAACTTTCAAGTCTTATTATTTAACAACTACATTTCATAAGGCCATAGCTGTCATAGATAAGATTCCTCTAATGGATCTGGGCAAAGTCAACTGAAAATCTTCTGGAAAACGCTCACCACTCAAGAAGCTATTAAGAACATTCATGATTCATGAAAAGAGGTCAAAATATCAACACTAACAGGACTTCGGAAGAAGATGATTCCAACCTTCACGGATGACTTTGAGGGGCTCAAGACTTCACTAGAGGAAGTAACTGCAGGTGTGGGACCAGTAAGAGAACTGGAATTAGAAGTGGAGCCTGAAGAGTGACTGAGTTGCTGCCTTCTTGTGGTAAAGCTTCCACAGATGAGGAGCTGCTTCTCATGGAGGAGGAAAGGAAGCAGTTTCCTGAGACGGATGCTATTGAATACGTTAAAGGTGTTGCAAAGACTCTTGAAACGGCAAGAAGAGATTTAGAACGTTCTATCTAGTTACCTGATAAGGGGCTGGCAGGGTTGAGAGGACACACTCCCAATCTGGAAGAATGTCTACCGTGGGTAAAACACGACCAAACGTTTCTGCCGCCTGCTACAAAGAAACTGCTGGTGAAAGGAAGAGTTCATCGATGCGGCAAATGTCACTGTTTCTTATTTTAAGAAACAGCCACAATGGAGTATTACTCAGCCATAAAGAAGAATACATTTGAGTCGGTCCTAATGAAGTGGATGAACCTAGAGCCTGTTATACACAGTGAAGTCAAAATAAGAAAAACAAATATCATGTATTAATACATATATATGGGATTTAGAAAGATGGTTCTGATGACCCTTCTGCAGAGCCGCAATGGAGACACAAAGAGAAGGGACTTGTGGATACAGTGGGGGAAGGACAGGGTGGGGCAAACTGAGAGAGTAGCAAGGAAACATATGAATTACCATATGTAAAACAGGTGCCCAGTGGAAACTCGCTGTGTGACACAGGGAGCTCAATCGGGTGCGCCCCCTAGAGGCCGAGATGGGGTGGGAGGTGGAAGGGAGGGGACGGGTAAACCTGTGGCTGATTGGTGTTGATGTGCAGCAGAAACCAACACAATATTGTAAAGCAATTACTCTCCAATAAAAAAAAAAAAACAACTGCTGTGGCCATGCCAACTTTTAGCAACCACCACCCATAATTATCAGCCAGCAGCCACCGACATGGAAGCAAGACCCTCCTCCATCAAAGTTTATAACTCACTGAAGGCTCAGATGGTGTTAACATCTTTTAGCCATAAAATGGTTTTAAACTAAGATACATACATTGTTTTTTTCAGACCTAATGCCAATTGCACACTTAGACTACAGCATAAACGTAACTTTTATTTGCACTGAGAAACCAAACAGTTTGCATGCCTCACTTTACCATGGTGGTCTGGAGCCAAGGCATGCCGGTACCGTACACTTGGCCTGCTGTGTGTCAGCCACCAGGTGCTTTACTCAATGATCCACCTACCAAACCTCTGGCAGCAAACTCTGTGAGGCCCATAATATCTTTATTTGCATTTTACAGTTTACAGAGAAAACTGAGGCCAAGAGAGTCAGTGACCGCCCCCCCAGTCTGGCACCCAGACAGCTGGCTCTGGGTCCACTCTCCTAACGCCCTGCACAGGTGACTTTCACTGAAGGGAACAGCCTGGACCTCAGGAGCCTCATTCCCTTTGGGTGACAGGCATGGCGCCGAGGCACCGTCCTCAGCACAGGGCCCAGCTGGAGAGGTGCAAGCAACCTTCCTCAGGGGCTCCCCCATCCTGGGACAACAACTAAAGGTGGAAACGCCCACGTTAAGTTGTCTCCCCTCTTCCCATGAGGAACGGGTGAGGGATGCCTGGGGAATTGCCCACCCATTCCTGCTGAGACAGAGACACCAAATGAGGAACTTGTAGACATTTCCCAGCCCATGATATCTGAGCTGGGAATGGCTGACACCAGTGGGCAGGCAGCACTGCTACAAAGGCCCCGGAGAGACAACCACAGAATATAAATCCATCAGGCCACACGAGGAAGGCTGACCCTCAACACAGAATATTGGTCAACAGTCTTTTTGGATTTTGAGAACCAAAGCTCAGGTTCGAGATGGCCACCTAGGAGCAGAGAGGACCCCCTTCCTTCCAGGAAGTCAGTTCCTTTGGCAGTTTACCTGCAGAAATGACAAAGTCCTCCCATGCTTTCAAACTTCTATAAAAGAGGCTCAAGGTTCTCAGTGAGGAGATGATTCAATAATGAACAGAAGAAAGCAGAGCTTTAGAAGATCCCTCAAACACTGCCTGTGTGATTTAACCTTAAGACAGAACGTTTGAGGGGTCCAGAAGGCAACCAGGAGAAAGGGCAGCTGGAGAGACTCAAGTTTCTCATCTGACCAGGTGAAATGCTGGCGAGATACAGGGCCCTGGCTGCCTGACTGCAAACACTGATACACGCCCCAAGACAGAGGCCTTGGGCTCTCCCCGCAAAAGGCCAAGGTGGACCACACACCCGCCACCACCACCAGGAAGCTGGGGAAAGCGCTAACGCTCTCAGTTTAGTTGGCAGGCTTGAGAACACTCATCAACAACACGGATGCTGCTGCTAAGTTGCTTCAGTCGTATCCAACTCTGTGCGACCCCAGAGACGGCAGCCCACCAGGCTCTGCCGTCCCTGGGATTCTCCAGGCAAGAACATGGGAGTGGGTTGCCATTTCCTTCTCCAGTGCATGAAAGTGAAAAGTGAAAGTGAAGTCGCTCAGTCGTGTCTGGCTGTTAGCGACCCCATGGACTACAGCCCACCAGGCTCCTCCATCCATGGGATTTTCCAGGCAAGAGTACTGGAGTGGGGTGCCATCGCCTTCTCTGACATGGATGCTAGAGGACCTAATTTCTAGAACATTCCTAAAAATGTAATTGGATTTGAAATTCCTGTCTTCTCACTTCAGTTTTTTAAAAACTGATGAATGTATCCTATGAGGAAAGTATCATGCGATCATGCCTCACAGATGTCTGAGAAGGTCTAACTATTTTCAGAGTTGAGATAATCCTTTGATTTCTGCTAAACAATGAACTAGAACTCAGCAAATCTGAAATGGACTCCGAAAAGCTCCTCTCTTTTAATTCCTCCTTTGGATGAATGTCCTTGAGGTCACTGAGGGTTGACAAGGAAGGCAGGGGTTAATGGCTTTACAGAAAATATGTGCTACTTACTACACCATCTGTTACTAACAGAAGTTGAAGATATGAAGAAGAGAAGGCAAGAATACACAGAAGAACTATACAAAAAAAGGTCTTCATGACCCAGATAACCACGATGCTGTGATCACTCACCTAGAGCCAGACATCCTGTGGTGCAAAGTCAAATGGGCCTTAGGAAGCATCACTATGAACAAAGCTAGTGGAGGTGATGGAATTCCAGTTGAGTTATTTCAAAGGACGATGATGTGAAAGTGCTGCACTCAATATGCCAGCAAATTTGGAAAACTCAGCAGTGGCCACAGGACTGGAAAAGGTCAGTTTTCATTCCAGTCCCAAAGAAAGGCAAGGCAAAAGAATGCTCAAACTACCACACAATTGCACACATCTCACACGCTAGCAAAGTAATGCTCAAAATTCTCCAAGCCAGGCTTCAACTATATGTGAACCGTGAACTTCCAGATGTTCAAGCTAGATTCAGAAAAGGCAGAAGAACCAGAGATCAAATTGCCAACATCTGCTGGATCATTGAAAAAGCAAGAGAATTCCAGAAAAACATCTACTTCTGCTTTATTGACTACGCCAAAGCCTTTGACTGTGTGAAAAGTGAAGTCACTCAGTCATGTTCGACTCTTTCCGACCCCACTGACTGTAGCCTACCAGGCTCCTCCGTCTACGGAATTTTCCAGNAAAAGCAAGAGAATTCCAGAAAAACATCTACTTCTGCTTTATTGACTACGCCAAAGCCTTTGACTGTGTGAAAAGTGAAGTCACTCAGTCATGTTCGACTCTTTCCGACCCCACTGACTGTAGCCTACCAGGCTCCTCCGTCTACGGAATTTTCCAGGCAAGAGTACTGGAGTGGATTGCCATTTCCTTTTCCAGGGAATCTTTCCAACCCAGGGATTGAACCCGGGTCTCTCTTTGACTGTATGGATCACCACAAAGTGTGGAAAATTCTTAAAAGAGATGGGGCTATCAGACCACCTTACCTGCCTCCTGAGAATCTGTATGAAGGTCAAGAAGCACGTTAGAACTGGACATGGAACAATGGACTGGTTCCAAATCGGGAAAGGAGTACATCAAGGCTATATAATGTCACCCTGCTTGTTTAATTCCTATGCAGAGTACATCAGGCAAAATGCCAGGCTGGATGAAGCACAAGCTGGAATCAAGACTGCCGGGAGATATATCAATAATCTCAGATACACAGTTGATACCACCCTTATGGCAGAAAGCGAAGAGGAACTAAAGAGCCTCTTGATGAAAGTGAAACAGGAGAGTGAAAAAGTTGGCTTGAAACTCAACATTCAAAAAACTAAGATCATGGCATTTGGCCCCATCACATGGCAAATAGATGAGGAAACAATGGAAACACTGAGAGACTATTTTTTTGAGCTCCAAAATCACTGCAGATGGTGACTGCAGCCATGAAATTAAAAGATTCTTGCTCCTTGGAAGAAAAGCTATGATCAACCTAGACAGCATATTGAAAAGCAGAGACAAAAGCATTGCCAACCAAGGTTCATCTACTCAAAGCTGTGGTTTTTCCAGTAGTCATGTATGGATGTGAAAGCTAGACTGTAAAGAAAGTTGAGAGGGGCAGTCCTACGATGGTGGAGGAACAGGATGGGGAGACCACTTTCTCCCCAAAAATTCATCAAAAGACCATGTGAACGCTGAGCAAATTCCACAAAACAACTTTTGAACACTGGCAGAGGAAACCAGGCACCCAGAAAGGCAGCCCACTGTCTTCAAAAGGAGGTAGGACAAAATATAAAAGATAAAAAGAGAGACAAAAGAGTTAGAGATGGAGACCCATCCCGGGGAGAGAGTCGTAAAAGAGGAGAAGTTTCCAAACACCAGGAAACCCTCTCACCAGTGGGTCTGTGTGGAGTTCTGGAATCTCAGAGGGCAACATAACCGGGAGGAAAAATAAATAAATAAAACCCACAGATGACGTGCCTAACGGCAACTCCCAGCAGAGAAGTTGGCCAGACGCTGCCATCCAGCACCAGCAAGCGGGAGCTGAACAGGGAGGCGCGTGCTGCAGTGCTCAGGGTAAGGACTGGGCCTCCTGAATGCCAACCCAAACTGTGGGATAGCCAGAGAGAAAAAAGAGAGAGAGAACTTTCCCACCAAAAGCTCTAACCTAGGGCACTGCCAGGCCCACTCACAGAACAGAGGACTGAGCGAATACCAGAGGAGAGCGAGCCGGCTGCGGACCGGCCCACCCCCCGCCGGAGGCAGGGAGGCAAGCGGGTGGCAGCCAGAGCCGGAAAGGGGCAATCTCGGCCCCCGAGACGGCATCCTCTACCAAACTGCGAGCAGGCTCCCAGCTGCTCACCAAGTCTTCCTTCCTGGGATCCTGGACAGCTGACATCCGCCAGGAGGCTCGCAGCCAGAGATCAGCTCCCCAGAGGAGACACAGGCACACCTGAGATGGCGAACCGAGAGGCTGGGACGGGGGAGGATAAGACGCCCCGCCCCACCTGGGGAGAGTCAAGCACCTGGGCGCCGGAGCTGCTCGGACCTGGAAAGGGCACAAAACGCCTTTGTGGAGTACCTGTACCCAAGAACCTGAGCAGCTTAGACCTGGGAAGTGCACGCAACCCAGGGCCCGCCTTACACAGTTCCCCTGCAGAGCAACCTGGAGCCTGAGCAGTAGAGACCGGGAAAGCACACACACCGTGAGCGGGGGCAAACCCAGCGTGGCCCAGACACTGCGAGCACTCCCAACGCCAGTGGTATTTGTTTGCAGGGTTCCTTCCTCCCCACAACACAACTGAACAAGTGAGCCTGAGTAAGTGACCATCTTTGCCCCCTTTGTCAGGGCAGAAATTAGACACTGAAGAGACTTGCAAACAGGAGAAGCCAAAACAAACAGCGGGAAGCTGCTTTGGAAGTGACAGGTGCAACAGATTAAAACCCTGTAGTTAGCACCGACTACACTGGAAGAGGCCTATAGACTTTGAGAAGTATAAGCTGGAACAAGGAACTATCTGAAACTGAACTGACCCCACACTGTCCGCAACAGCTTAGAGAAATTTCAAGATATATTTTTACTATTATCATTTTTTAAATTACTCCTTTTTCATCTTTGTAACCTATTCAGTTCAGTCGCTCAGTCGTGTCTGACTCTTCGCGACCCCATGAATCGCAGCACGCCAGGCCTCCCTGTCCATCACCAACTCCCGGAGTTCACTCAGACTCACGTCCATCGAGTCCGTGATGCCATCCAGCCATCTCATCCTCGGTCGTCCCCTTCTCCTCCTGCCCCCAATCCCCCCCCAGCATCAAAGCCTTTTCCAATGAGTCAACTCTTCACATGAGGTGGCCAAAGTACTGGAGTTTCCGCTTTAGCATCATTCCTTCCAAAGAAATCCCAGGGCTGATCTCCTTCAGAATGGACTGGTTGAAATCTCCTTGCAGTCCAAGGGACTCTCAAGAGTCTTCTCCAACACCACAATTCAAAGGCATCAATTCTTCGGCACTCAGCCTTCTTCACAGTCCAACTCTCACATCCATACATGACTATTGGAAAAACCATAGCACTGAGTAGACGGACCTTAGTCAGCAAAGTAACGTCTCTGCTTTTTAATATGCTATCAAGGTTGGTCATAACTTTTCTTCCAAGGAGTACCTTGCAAAAAAAAAAAAACCCTATTTTTAAAGCAAATTATATATATATTTTTATAATTTTTGTGATTTTGTTTTGTTTCAATATTGTATTTTTGAGAGTCTAACTTCTACTCTAGATTTTTAATCTTTGCTTTTTGATATTTGTTATCAATTCTGTACCTTTAAGAATCCAATCTTTGGTACCCATTTTCACTTGGGAGCGAGACTACTGGCTTGATTGCCCTCTCCCACTCTTGACTCCTTTTTCTCACCAGGTCGCCTCTGTCTCCTCCCTCTCCCTTCTCCTCTGTCCAACTCTGTGAATCTCTGTGTGTGTTCAGGCTGTGGAGAACACTTAGGGAACTGATTACTGGCTGGATCTGACTCTCCTTTCGATTCCCCCCTTTATCCTCCTGGCCACCTCTGTCTCCTTCCTCCCTCCTCTCTTCTCTGTGTAACTCCGTGAACATCTCTGAGCGGTCCAGACTGTGGAGAGCACCTGGGGATTTGATTACTGGCTGGCTTGCTCTCTCCCCTTTTGAGTCCCCCTCTTCTCCTCCTGGTCACCTCTATCTCCTTCCTCCCTCTCCTCTTCTCCATGTAACCCAGCGAACCTTTCTGGGGGTCGCTCACTGTGGAGAATCTTTTCTCCATTAGCCTAGATGTTTTTTTGCTGGTGCTATATGGATACAGAAGTCCTGCGGCTACTGTAAGAATAAGACCGAAAACCAGAGGCAGGAGGCTTAAGTCCAAACCCTGAGGACACCAGAGAACTCCTGACTCCAGCAAACATTAATGGATAAGGGCTCATCCAAAAGCCTCCATACCTACCCTGACAACAAGCTCCACCCAAGAGCCAACAAGTTCCAGAGCAAGACACACCACGCAAATTCTCCAGCAATGTGGGAACACAGCCCTGAGCTTCAACATACAGGCTTCCCAAAGTCACACCAAACCCACAGACATCTCAAAACTCACTACCGGACACTTCATTGCACTCCAGAGAGAAGAAAACCAGCTCCACCCACGAGAACACGGACACGAGCATCCCTAACCAGGAAACCCTGACAGGCCACTCGTCCAACCCCACCCACAGGGAGGAACCTCCACAATAAAGAGGAACCACAAACTGCCCGAATACAGAAAGGCCACCCCAAACACAGCAACCTAAACAAAATGAAAAGGCAGAGAAATACTCAGCAGGCAAAGGAACATGATAAATGACCAACAAACCAAACAAAAGAGGAGGAGATAGGGAGTCTACCTGGAAAAGAATTCAGAATAATAATAGTAAAAATGATCCAAAATCTTGAAAACAGAATGGAGTTACAGATAAACAGCCTGGAGACAAGGATTGAGAAGATACAAGAAAAGTTTAACAAGGACCTAGAAGAAATAAAAAAGAGTTCATCAATAAAGAATAATGCAATAAATGAGATTTAAAAAAAACTCTGGAGGGAACCAACAGTAGAATAACTGAGGCAGGAGATAGGATAAGTGAGGTGGGAGACAGAATGGCAGAAAAGAGTAGAGAGGAAAAAAGAATTAACAGAAATGAGGACAACCTCGGCGACCTCTGGGACAATGTCAAAAGCCCCAACGTTCGAATCATAGAAGTCCCAGAAGAAGACAAAAAGAAAGGCCATGAGAAAGTCCTTGAGGAGATAACAGCTGAAAACTTCCCTAAAATGGAAAAGGAAAAAGCCACCCAAGTCCAAGAAACTCAGAGAGTCCCAAACAGGATAAACCCAAGATGAAACACCCCAAACACATATTAATCAAACTAACGAAGATCAAACCCAAAGAATAGATATTAAAAGCAGCAAGGGAAAAACAACAAATAACACACAAGGGGATTCCCATAAGGATAACAGCTGACCTTTCAACAGAAACTCTTCAGGCCAGGAGGGAATGGCAGGACATACTTAAAGTGATGAAAGAAAATAACCTACAGCCCAGATTACTGTACCCAACAAGGATCTCATTCAAATACGAAGGAGAAATCAGAAGCTTGACAGACAAGCAAAAGCTGAGAGAATTCAGCACCACCAAACCAGCTCTCCAACAAACGCTAAAGGATCTTCTCTAGGCAGGAAGCACAGACAGGGTGTATAAGCTTGAAGCCAAAACAAAATGCCAAAAGTAAATGGCAACGGGATCATACTTATCAATAATTACCTTAAATGTAAATGGGTTGAATGCCTCAACCAAAAGACAAAGATTGGCTGAATGGATACAAAAATAAGATCCTATATATGCTATCTACAAGAGACCCACCTTAAAACAAGGGACATATATAGACTGAAAGCGAAGATATTTTACATAAAGGGAGACCAAAAGAAAGCAGGAGTAGCAATACTCATATCAGATAAAACAGACTTTGAAATAAAGGCTGTGAAAAGGGACAAAGAAGGACACTACATAATGATCAAAGGATCAATCCAAGAAGATATAACAATTATAAATATACATGAACCCAACACTGGAGCACCACAATATGTAAGGTAAATACTAACAAGTACGAAAGGGGAAATTAACAATCACACAATAATAGTGGGAGACTTTAATACCCTACTTACACCTACGGATATATTAACTAAACAGAAAATTAGCAAGGAAACACAAACTTTAAATGATACAATGAACCAGTTAGACCTAACTGATATCAATAGGACATTTCAGCCCACAGCAATGAATTTCACATTTTTTCTCAAGTGCACACAGAACCTTCTCCAGGATAGATCACATTCTGGACCATAAATCTAGCCTTGCTAAATTCAAAAAACCTGAAATAATTCCAAGCATCATTTCTGATCACAATGCAGTAAGATCAGATGTCAACCACAGGAAAAAAGCTATTAAAAATACAAACATGGAGGCTAAACAACACTCTTCTGACTAACCAACAAATCGCAGAAGAAATCAAAAAAGAAATTAAAATATGCATAGAAACGAATGAAAATGAAAACAAAACAACCCAAAACCTATGGGACTCAGTAAGAGCAGTGCTAAGGGAAAGGTTCATAGCAATACAAGCTTACCTCAAGAAACAAGAAAAAAGTCAAATAAATAACCTAAGTCTACACCTAAAGCAACTAGAAAAGGAAGAAATGAAGAACCCCAGGGTTAGCCGAAGGAAAGAAATCATAAACATTAGGGCAGAAATAAATGTACAAGAAACAAGAGACCATAGCAAAAATCAACAAAGCTAAAAGCTGGTTCTTTGAAAGGATAAATAAAATCGACAAACCATTAGCCAGACTCATCAAGAAACAAAGGGAGAAGAATCAAATCAACAAAATTAGGTATGAAAATGGAGAAATCACAACAGATAACACAGAAATACAAAGGATCATAAGAGACTACTATCAGCAACTGTATGCCAATAAAATGGACAACTTAGAAGAAATGGACAAATTCTTAGAAAAGTATAACTTTCCAAAACGGAACCAGGAAGAAATAGAAAATCTTAACAGACCCATCACAAGCACAGAAATCGAAACTTTAATCAGAAATCTTCCAGCAAACAAAAGCCCAGGACCAGAAGGCTTCACAGCCGAATTCTACCAAAAATTTAGAGAAGAGCTACCATCTATCCTACTCAAACTCTTCCAGAAATCTGCAGAGGGAGGTAAACTTCCAAACTCATTCTATGAGGCCACCATCACTCTAATACCAAAATCAGACAAAGATGCCACAAAAAAGAAAACTACAGGCCAATATCACTGATGAACACAGATGCAAAAATCCTTAACAAAATCCTAGCAAACAGAATCCAACAACATATTAAAAAGACCATACACCATGACCAAGTGGGTTTTATCCCAGGAATGCAAGGATTCTTTAATATCCACAAATCAATCAACACTACATTAACAAATTGAAAGATAAAAACCATGATTATCTGAACAGATGCAGAGAAAGCCTTTGACAAAATTCAACATCCATTTATAATAAAAACCCTCCAGAAAGCAGGAATNCGGAAGCTAAAGCTTATTGAAAGTATTCCTTGATCGCGCGCGACTCTGCTATGGGTCTGGGACGTGATACACACTCAGCCCCTCCTTATATGAACTTGCACCCCTGCCAGAGAGAACGAAGTACGTAAACACACGAAATCACCGCCTCATTGGATCCTCGCAGCTACTTCGTTATTAATACACTTTACCAGAGAAAAGTGAACACTACTCGGGCACGGATGATGGGTTCCAAAGCGACCAGCCTAATATCCTGTCGCCATCCCAGCCACGCTAGGAGTTGGCATCTCCGTCAGGAATTACTGTATCTGGTCCCTTCGCTTCTAGCAGAGCATCCTTGGGAAAATAATTCCTAACGACCAACAGGAACTATTCAAGAGGATCCTCCTCGGATTGTTGTTTTAGAAGACTGTATGGTCCTTGACAGTATGGAATGTTCCTCAACCTGTTATATGTGAACTTTACCTGGTTGGAAGGAAACAGACAAGCTAACAAGACTTCTCTAGAAGTGTCCTGACAAAATATTTTTTGTATTTTCTACATTTTTATGTATTTTCAACTTTCCTAACATAAGTAGACTGATAAGACCATCCATATGTGTGTCATTTAAAATGGTCTTTGCAAGGACTGTATAGAAACANAAGCTAACAAGACTTCTCTAGAAGTGT
Source organism: Oreotragus oreotragus (assembly GCA_006410675.1). Classification (NCBI taxonomy): domain Eukaryota; kingdom Metazoa; phylum Chordata; class Mammalia; order Artiodactyla; family Bovidae; genus Oreotragus; species Oreotragus oreotragus. The sequence continues at coordinate 160,087 of SJYX01004265.1, read as the reverse complement.
CCTGACAAAATATTTTTTGTATTTTCTACATTTTTATGTATTTTCAACTTTCCTAACATAAGTAGACTGATAAGACCATCCATATGTGTGTCATTTAAAATGGTCTTTGCAAGGACTGTATAGAAACACATATGTTGTCATGAAAATACTATTAAAAAGCTTAGGCACTGTGCTCACAATTAAGTGAAATATACTTGTGTGGAAGGTAATGTGCAAAAATGAGTAAACCTGTGGTGAGTGACCAACAAAAGTATTGTGTGAAAAATTCCAGAATAAGCTGCCAGCAGAAGCAATTATGACCTTTGACCCTTTCCACCAGACTGGCATGCCTCTTTTGAAAAAATAATAATGGTCTCAGTCCCTTTGGTTCACACTTCTGTCTCCAAGTCCAGATAAAAATGCTGACACAGATAGAATGGACAACAGCCTGAAATGAGCCACATGCCTGAAAAGTTAACCAGCAAAGAACAGTTCCAGAGGCAAGGTGGGAAAAACGCCCAGTACATCTACACAGGGCTCTGACCTCTGACAAGTTATTTTTCCTCTGGTCTCAGACTCCGTTGGAAAACAACCTTGTAACTTATTTTGGCAGGGAAACCTTTGGATAGAACAATCAGATCACACTTGGAAAACACAAATGATGATTTAAACCACGAGACCCAAAGGATCCAGTGCAGAGCAAAGTTGCCCAGGAATGGCTTTCTATGAACAATATAGGTCCCACACCACTTTACCAGCCTGTCTTCCTTGGCTCTGCACCATTCTTTGGTTCATTATCACAGCATCGGTGGAGACACTCGTCACCATACTTTCAGGTCCCCCGTGGGCGATTTTCCTTTCTGGCCGTTCAGCTCAAGACATTTCCATGTTTTATCGAAATATTTACTTTTGAGTTTTAAACCCATAACTAATGTGTGTGACCCCTGACTGACTCTTCCTGCTCTCTCGTCTATACGTCACTTCCTCCAGCCAGTTTTCCTCGACCATCGTTACTAGGTTCAGTCAAGCTTATAGGAGCAGCACGCTCCCCTCCAATAAAATCCGGTACTTACCTTCTGGTAAGGCCCATTCATTTATTCATTCATTCATTCAAGAAGTATTTCCTGCATCCGGTGCTTACAGTGCACTGGGACTGCAGTTGAAATAACAAATACCCTGACCTGCTGGAGCTTAAGCTCTAGTGTGAGGACAACAAAAGATACACAAATCCTTATTTTAATACCTGACAGTTAAGTTCTACAGAGAAAAAAAAAACAAGGCAAGATGAGGAGACGGACAGAGGGATGGGGGTCAAGCTCTTTTGGGTGGTCTGATGGGGGAAGGCTTCTTCAAGGAGGTAGCGTTTGAACAGAGGCTTAGATGAAGCGAGGTCTCACAAAGACCTGGGAGAATGTTCCAGGTGGAGAAGATAGCCTGAGGGGTTGGTGGCATGTGGCATGCAGCAGATGCTGAAACACGCACAGGACAGATGGATGAATTTAATGTACTCTTGCCCACCTATACAGAGGACTCTGCATTTGTTATCCCTTTTATCTGAAATGTCCTCTTTCCTTTCTGCCTACCCAATGCCTAACATTCCCCCCAGCTCCCCTCTTAAGCTAGGGTTCCTTGAGCCCCCGGCCTAGGTGCACTAGATTGTACCCTCCGGTTAGGCACGTGGGGGCGCTGTGGGAGTCTGCCCGACTGAAGCCTCCGGAGTGGATGCAGTGAGGTCCCTTCTAGATGGGCTCTCCGGGGGTGGGCACTCCAACTTGGAGACCACAACCAGCCTCCAAGTCTGGACCGAGAGGCAACTGCTGTTCTTAGACAATGTGATCATAATTTTAGATCAAGCACCTTTCTCCTTTAGCCCCTAGAGGAGAGAGGAGGGGCAATTTGCCCATTCCAGCTGTCCTTGGTCCTCTGGTTTCCATTTTACTGGATTCTTAACAGTGGCAGTTGAGCACACTTGCCGTACCGGTCTAGCAGCAGCTGGCACTCTCTAGCTCCTGTGACAACAGCCTTGATTATGTTTTTGTAAGTTACATGTCTCCGTTTCATTATTTTTAGTGCTGAACAGTCCCAGGATGCTTGCCTCTTGCCCTGTCATAGCCAAGCACAGCCGCTTCGAGCTCTGTGACAAGTCCTGAGCTCAGACAGGCCAACTGCAGGCTCACCAAGATTTATCCATATTTCATTTTTTTATTACCAATCAAAAATAAATTCCATATATTGTTTAGCAAATATTATCATTGTTTTGTGACAAAAGACACAAGAGTCCTAACAACAAAACTCCCCGAGAGTCAAAACTCATAACAATGCCAAAATAAATCACAAAAATATACAAATTAAAATCTTATGCAAAATAAATACGAGTTATTTGCTATGGTGGCTGTGACTTGCCTACCCATATGGAGGCCTGCTGTTTGCGGAGGTCCCCCTTCCATGGGAAGACGCGCAGGGCTGGGCCAGGTCCAGGGTACGGCTCAGCCCAGGAACCAGAGGCTAGAATAGGAAATGAGAAATTGCACTGGGAAGAGGAAGTCATCGGACCAGTAATATTTGGAAATAACCATGACCCTCTGCCAAAAGTGATTATAAATGGGGACAGGGAGAGGTGGGGAGGAGTGACCATCTCTTGAGAGCATCTGTGTGCACAGAGGTAGCCGTGGAAGTGTGTGTACCTGCTCCATGGACTTCACACACAAACACTAGGTTCGGGCAGTGCGTGGGCTCAGGCAGCACTCAGGCCTCAGGAAAACCACACTGCAAGACCCCATGTGGACGTGGAGAGCAAGCTGCTCCTGGAGAAAACTAAGGGGTTTCCCTGGACAGGACACGAAGGTCTGGTGTCTTCCTTATGGCTGAGAACCCATAGGTGTCACCACCTTCTCTCCAGACTTGTAGGAATCACTTCTGTCACTGGGAAGGCCTGTTAAACTGACCAGGGCCCAGCATACTTGGTGCAAGGCATTTTCTGGTCATTGTCAACAGAGCACTTGGGGTTCCGGGTCTCACAGGTTGAGGAAAGAAGTGAATAAATAATATGCGGGAAGGCCTGCTGAGGCTCCCTCGTCTGTTCCAGGCCCCCCAGCAAGTGTTCCCAACCAAAGGGTCAAAGTGGACCTTGGTCCCACAGCCTCCCCGACAGTGGGAAGCCTGCTGCTCAGGAAGATGGTGCAGGACTGCAGATGGGGCTGGGGCACTGAGGGTCCAGTACCACGGGCTTCAGCAAAGACTGGGATGACAGCTCACACTAGGATCTCACACATGTGTAGGATAGGGCTGCTGGCTGGGCGCCTTCTAGGTGGAAAGCTCCTTTCCTGGGTTCTGTAAGTGCGTGAACAAGGTCAGGTGAGCCTCGGCCACAGAGGAAGGCCATGAAGAACCCACTTGGGTTGGCTTCCTACACATCCTCCTACTGGGATGACAGCTCACACTAGGATCTCACACATGTGTAGGATAGGGCTGCTGGCTGGGCGCCTTCTAGGTGGAAAGCTCCTTTCCTGGGTTCTGTAAGTGCGTGAACAAGGTCAGGTGAGCCTCGGCCACAGAGGAAGGCCATGAAGAACCCACTTGGGTTGGCTTCCTACACATCCTCCTGACCTCAATCCCTAAGAGACACTGGGGTTTGGAATTAGAAGCAGGGAGTCTGGAAAGAAGGGCTTTGCCGATCAATAACGAGACTTGACTTTGGCTATGGGGTGGGAGGGGGATAAACTGATTGCTAACAATGTAGATGCTCATGACCAAGTTCCCTCCTGGCCCCGAAAAAAGCATCACAGGTAAGCCCCTCTAACACAGACACTCTCCCCACCTGGGGAAAACCTTTGGTGAAACTGAGGACAGGGCCTGGGGAGCAGTCTGGTTAGCAGTTTTAAAAGTGTGAGACCCTGCCTAACACTTGGAGTCAGCCCCACGACAAGGGGAGAGCTGTCCAAAGGGGTGGATGTGAGGCAGATCGTGGGGACAGGGCTGAGAGTCCTTGGCCCAGCCCAACTCACCAGGAGACCCCATCAGCAGAGTTCTAGGAGGTTCCTGGGTCCAGCGATTGACAGGAGGAGGCGTGCTCCTCTCCACAGTTGGGAGTATCACCTCCCTGACCACGGTTCCCAGAAAAATCCCTTGGCCTCGGTGACGACAGGTGAGCCTCAGCATGCGTCCAGGCAGTTTTTTTCAGCGCTATTTGGTTCTTTGCTTCCTGGGAAGAACTGTCTTCTCTCTCAAGAAGAAATCTTCCTCCAGGAGGCCGCGGCAGTGCCGTCTCTGGAGGGCGTGGAAGCGGAGCAGGGAGAGGTGGCTCCCTGAGTCAGGGCTGCAGCCAGGAGGTCACAACTGGGAGCACATTATGGCTATTGCTTCCTGGGGTGAGAAACCGTACCCCTTTTAAAGTTTTTGTGGAAAAAAGAATTGCTTTTAAATAAAGTTCCTTAACCCTGTCTTCCCTTCCCCCTGTGATATTTAAAAAGAGGTGCAATGAGCTGAGTTTAGAAGCATTCCTGGTCGCCGGTATACTGCCCCACAGTCCAGGGCTGTGCAGCTGCCACCTCCGAGCTGTTCAGAGGTCCCTGTCAGAGACCAGATCCCCCTCAGGCGGGGGACCCTCTGGCTGCTCAGTCAGACAAGGTAACTGTACCCCTTCCGGCCTAACAGGCTCCCTGTCTCCTTGTGGGCCCACTGGGGAGGCCCCCGCGGGGCTGGCGGGGGACCCCGGGCCCTCCTGTCAGATGGCGCTCTCGTGAGACGTTCTGTGCAGCAAGGAGTTGCGCTCGTTCAGCAGGTTCGTGGTCTCGTCCACCGGCGGCGGCTCGGCCTTGTCAGCTGAGTTCTCGGTGCAGATGGCACACCCGTCCAGGGGGAACTGGGGGCAGTTCTCCATGCGTGAGGCCAGCAGCCCGTTCTGGTACTGTTGCCGGGTGATCTGCAGGGGGGTGGGCA
>SJYX01004265.1:135369-154806 GCA_006410675.1 Oreotragus oreotragus | reverse complement strand
TGGGCAGGGGTGGGCTGGTCACTGACAGCAGGGTTGGGGGGGCCGGGACAGAAGCTGAGTCCAGGAAAGAGGGCATGGCTCAGGGCAGAGGGTATCAGAAGCCGCTCCCCCGCCCGCCCCAAAGACTGGGAAGCTAGAGGAGAAAGGACACACATCCCAGGCCCGGGCCCGCGTGCTGGGTGCGTGTGCCGTGTGCGAAGTCACTCAGTCGTGTCCAACTCTTTGCGACCCCATGGACCGTACCCAGCCAGGCTCCTCTGTCCATGGGATTCTCCAGGCAAGAATACTGGAGTGGGTTGCCATGCCCTCCTCCAGGGGATCTTCCCAACCCAGGGATCGAACCCATGTCTCTTGTGTTTCCTGCATTGGCAGGCGGGTTCTTTACCACTAACACCCGGGAGGCCTATCCATGCTGGGTGCCGTGGATCAAAGCAGCTGCCGATGGCCTGGAGGCAGAGTGATCCAGACGCCCAGGGGGCAGAGGATGCGGCTGCCCCAGGCAGAGGGCTACGGGGAGGGCTCACCTTAATGTACTGGAGGTCCATGAGTGCCCGCACGCTGAAGTCAGAGATGTACTGGCCCAGGATCGAGCTGCCAAGCTGGTTGCTGCTGCCTGCCAAGGGCACAGTGCTCGCCGTCTCTGAGCGGTCTGGGTAGCTGAGGGAGGCCGAGCGGCTGAGGGCCGTGGGGTGCGATGGGGAGCGGTCTGTGGCGGGGACAGAGACCGTGAGATCAGCGGCCAGCCTGGCGCCCCGCACAGCCTCCTGTCCAACCGCGTCCCTCAGGCGCCTGGGCAGTGGTGCCCTCACGGGGAACGGGAAGGAGTTCTTGGGTGCAAACGAGGCCCTTACTGCAAGGTCTGACTTCATCAGAGCAAACAAGTTAGTTTGTTTAGAAGTGTTGTGCAGTAAGTGTTCAAAAGTCTACCCGAACAGAGAACAAAACAGAAAGCAAAAAGCTGAGAGACACAGAAAGTCTCTGTCTACAAAAGCTCTCATTTCCGCGGACAGCTAACGAGGCGGGGGCAACACAAAGGTGGCCCGAGTGTGGTAGATAGCATCGCGACGACCGCTTCTGTCAAGGGACGCAAACTGCACACTTTTAAACTATATGAAGAGGAAGAACCTACACTTTGCACTCTCTCACCATACATATAGACACCCCCAACGTGACACCCTGTTCGTATTTCAAAATGCTTGTAAGAGCTCAAAAGTGTGTTCCGTGAGACTTGTGTGTGAAACAGTCCTGCCAGTGTCTGCTGAGCACAGCCAGTCTGGCAGGGGGATGGAGGCAGCACACTCTTCTCACAGGAACCTGGAGGCCCCAGAGCTCCAGCTTCCCATGCTGGGGTGTCTGGAGACTGGTCCCAGTCTCCATCCCAGGAGGCAGAGCCCTGGGGTAGCTATGGCAGTGCCTCTTCCCATCACTAGGGGCAGAACAGGCTTCACTCAGCTGATAGTAACCAGGAAAGGGGAATGACTCAACTTCCAATGAGGAAGGAACCAGCTCCTTATTTTGCAAAAGGAAGGGCACACACATTATTGTACCTCATTAGCTCATATTTTGGGGGAACAGTCAGAGAACAATGAAACGCACCAAGAAGTTAATTGTGAAGGCATGCTGGCTTGTTTTAAACAAACAGGTAGTGGACTAAGCTGATCTGCTTAGTTAACTGCTAACTTACTAATGACTCAGTTAACTATTCTAACAAACAGCCCAGTGAAAAAAGCAACCACTGAGTCTGGGTGACTGACTGAACCAAATGAGACTGAACTCAGTAACACTCCACATCTGAGTTTCATTCATAAAACCAGGAACACACAGTCTGGATATTCTGTGACGGGTAGCATACGGCAGCAGTCCCCGGCCTTCTTGGCACCAGGGTCCAGTTCCACGCAAAACAATCTTTCCATGAACCGAGGTGAGGGAGGATGGTTTGGGGGCAATTCGAGCACATTACATTTATTGTGCACTTTATTTCTATTATTATGACATCGGATCCACCTCAGATTATCAGGCATTAGATCCCAGAGGTTGGGGACCCCTGGTATACAACCACTAGAGGACCATGTGCATCTATCACTCATTCAAACTTAAGTAACACTTTGAAGTTCAATATTTCTTACTGTTTAACATTAATTATTTGGATGACAGAATGCTTTTAATTAATGCTTATTAACACTCCAGAAACAGGGAGTGAATTTAAACCAACATACATTAGTCACATGGTATGTTAAAACAGAGGTCCTAGAAATTTAAAAAATACAAAGTTTTGTTTCTGAATAATGAAATTACTATATTTAATTTTCTTAGGATTTTTCCTACTTTTCTAATTTTCTAAATAAGCTATGTTACTTTTAAAACAAACCCCAAAAAGTAACAAGAAAGAAAACCACAGGTAATTCTGACTTGGTAATTCCATTTCTGGAAAAAATATTCTAAGGACATAATCTTAAACACAGAAGAAGTTTTTCCATAAAGAGGTCTATATCATGACATCATTTAGAATACAGACCCCCATGAACATGCATAAGGGGGAAGTAACAAATGAAGGCACCTCTGCTTGGTGAGACCCTGCATAGCTCTAACTAGAAAGCTTACGGAAAAGTCTCGGTTCCCATTTTAGGTAAGGACATTAGGATTCAAGCCAGGTGTGTGTCAACCCCACCATCTATGAGACAGGAGCAAGTGCGGGAGAGGAGAGGGAGGCCGAGGGGCTGGCCAGTGAAGGCCGACACGGTCCACTCTGTTCTCATCCGGCAGCCTCCTGCTCAAAGGCCACTCATCACAGCCAAAAGCTGGCTGTGTCTGAGTGGGACCAGTGACCGCTAAATCACCTTTTTACTTTTTTAAAAGAATCCGTTTGTTTTTTTTTTTTAAGTGCGCTTTTGTATATTTAGGAAGGAAAGTAGCCCAACTGTATGAACATCAACGGGAAACAGGGGCCTGGAGTGATAGGTCTCTAGGTCGGCCAGGGTCCCGGGAGCCGCTTGAAGCTATGGTCTAAAACTGGAGCTCAGAGATGCTCGCCGTGTTCCCCGCCCCCGGGCTCAGCAGCCCAGGCCACGGGCCCGCCATCAGGACCTCTGCTGCCCCAGTGTACGTGGGATACGGGGAGCCCATGAACTGAATGATGCTGCGGCCAACACGGTTCCCGCCGACCCTGGTTCAGCGCTCGGGAGTGTGACCTGTGGAAGGCCAGAAACAGCACAGGGCCTTTGGTCTTTTCCCAAATACTTCCTGGTTTGACTATCATAGAGAAAGTACAAGTGGTAATTCAGCTCTAGCTAAACATTTTATATCGATTCTCTTGCCTACGGTGGCCAACAATTCTTAACAAGTGGGCACATGTCTTGTTCCCATTTCACAGGAGGAAATCAAGACGCAGAGAAGGTCAGTCAGCTCCCAGAACCATTCAGCCGGTCTTGGCGGAGAGGCCACTCAACCAGGTCAGTCTGAGTGGCCGCACTTCTGACTCCCAGAGGCTGCCTCCCCCTGGCCGGTGGACACCATTTCAGCCACAGAGTAAAAAAGCAAAGCTTGTGCGGAACGGTGGGAAGTTTTTTTAGAGAAAGTTGCATGTGTGGGTGCCCTGTTGCTGCAGTCGTGTCTGACTCTTTGCAACCCTAGGGACTGTAGCCCACCAGGGTCCTCGGTCCTTGGGACTCTCCAGGCAAGAATACTGACAGGTGACAAGTCATCCTGCTGAAGTCTGTGTGGCCCTGAGCAGTAGGGCTCACTTGGCCTGGCCAGGAACAGCCTTTCACTCCCAGCCTGCCACCTGCAGGGCTATGTGTGTGTGCACAAGTCTTCTCAAAGACTGAAGGACCTTCGGGGAAAGCCTTCCAGGACGTGGGCAAAGGGACACAGTAACACAGAACCCCCAGGTCAAGCAGAACCAACACTTGTCAGGCTGGCCCACACATGTGAACGGGTGGGGTGCTGGGAGGAGGGGGCACCGGTGGCCCCAGTGCCTGCTGGGAGAGGTTAATGCAGCTGCAGGATGCAGGCTCAGGCGACAGGAGGCAGTGCACATTTTCTAGCCATGCCTTGTTACCTGAGAGCCAGGAGAGCAGGGAGTTCCGCTTGCCAGGCGGACACCCAACCAGGGTGGAAGGTACTGGAGCAAAAGAGGAGAAGGTCAGTGATGGGTGGGGTGGACACAGAGCCACAGGAACAGCATGGAGAAGCAGCCCTGCTGGGGGCCAGGCTGCCTTGAGCAGAGAGGGGGCACCGGCTCTGACGGGGAGGGCGCTCACAGCCCACAAATGAGCCCTGATCAGGGAAGGGCGGAAGCTGGCAGAGTGAGCCCAGAGTTCTCATGGTGAACACAGAGCCCCCAGAGTCACCTCCCCTCCCTTCCGGCCACTGCAAGTGGAAAGCAGGGGCCTCCAGGTCACGACAGGGCCCAGGCCCCCAACCCGGCTCTGAGGCACCGCTGCAGGGAAAGCGCTTAGAGGAACGTCCTGTGATGGTGTGCCCTGCTTTAGAAGGCTTCCCCAAGCTGGATGTTAAGAGGTCCCCCTGGGAGGGGCAGAGATGTCATCCCAGGCCTGGGGCACCTGGGCAGGGGCACCTGTTCCCAAACCCCGCTCTGGAGCCTTGTTTCCCATCCCCCTCCCTGCAGGTGCCTGCTCATGCCGGTAGATGTGTGCCCAGCCGCCCACACGGGGGTCGTCTTTGTCAAAGGATAGCAGCAGGCATAGTGTGGAGGCGCCCCTCCCCCGACCACGCGCAGCTCAGCACCGAGGCAGACTCCCCTCTCCAGCCCGCAGGCCCGCGGCTGCTCTCCAGGCTTGGAGGCGTCACACCGCTGGCGAGATGCCAAGCTGGGTGACACTTGGGCCTTGTCCGGGCCACTCCAGCCACAAGGCTCCTCTGATAACAGGAGCCCGAGCCGCGTAACACCGGAGAAGCAGAGGGCACTGGGGTGGCAAGAGAGGCCTTCTCAGAGGCTGCCCAGTCCTTTCTCTGTCCCCGAGCTCCTTTATTCCAATAGAACTGACTCTTAACCAAGAGGCTACTGCACGGCCAACAGGCCTGGCCTGGCCCCGGACCACGGGCGCCTCGGATTCCTCACCCCATCCGCCTCCCCTGGCGCAGTCTTCACTAGTGAGGCCACACAGCCTCCTTCCACCTGCCTCTCTCTCAGCTGTTCTCCACCGCCATGGCCACGGCGGCCAGCCTGCCCACCACTCTAGGTCCCCCTGCTCAAGGGCCACTAACGGCCTCCGGCTTTGTATCATGAGTGAACTCCATCGACTTCCTGGGCCTCCCTGACACACACCCCCCAGCTCCCTTGTCTCCTCCAGGCTGGTCTCACCATCTCAGAACGCACTCTCAACTACCCTCCAGGCTCTGCTCAGAATCCCCTTCCCGTCTCCTCCCTCCACCCTCGGACCCCTGTCTCCATGGGCAAATAATCTCTCCAGCCTACCTCCTCAAAGCCCGGACCCTCACTGGCCTCCCCTCCCTGAAGGCACCTGCGCTACGAGCCTGTAGACGGCCCCAGGTTCTGGGAGGGGAGCCTGTCCATGTCCCGACCCCCTCCAGACGTCCCGGGGGTGGTCCGACGACTCACCGGAAGGGGCCGAGGTCAGGGCCATGGTCCCATAGTAGGAGAAGGCGCCTGTCTCAAACTTCATGTTCTCCTTCCCGGCCTCCACCTCCACCTTCCCCTGAAAGAGCAAGGGTCAAGGTCACAGACTGAGAGGAGACCACCACCAGAGAGAAAAGCCTGAGGCACAAGGGAGGAGCCAGGCGTGAGTGGGCGTGGAGGCCAAGGGGGCCTTGGGAGGAGGATGGGCCATGGGGTGCGGGCAGAGGGCAGGCGAGGGGGCGGCCCGGGCACGGGGCGGGGGGGGAGGCGGGTGGCGCAGGCCCACCTGCAAGATGAGGATGAAGTAGTCGGCCGGCTTGTTGCGAGTGTACAGGTAATGACGGACGTAGTACTTGTTGTGTTCATCAAACTTGAGCTCCTGGATGACGTCTGGGTACTTGAGCAGCCGCAGCAGGATCTTCTCTGATATCAGAGAGGGGCTGAACTGGGGGACCTCTGAGGGAGGAGAGAGGAGGGTTTCACAGGAGGCCAGGCGGCGCCTGGGGCTCGGTCACACCTGCGCTGGACAGCTCCTCATCGCCTGGCCCTGCCTCCCTGGGGCGGGCAGGGGGTGCACCCCTGGCTCCGGCCTCAGGAAACATGAAGCTGTCGGCCTGCTGGAACCATGGTTCCTGCACTAATAGAACATGACCTCGGACATATTCCTTCACCTGAGTCTCAGGTTCCTCATCTGCAAAATGGGGATTTAAAACTTTATGGAGTTACTGCTTGCTGAAATGGGGTAACAGACATAAGACACTGAGACACACGCCTGCCATGCGGGAAGTGCCTGGTACACGTGACTACTGCTGCTGTCAGAGTCCACAGCATCCATACCCTGGCAGAAAAATCACAGGGTCACAGCTTCAGCAAGGGAGGGTGGGAAGGAAGCCCAGAGTGAGGGGAGAGGAGGGGGCAGGCAGGCATGCTCCTGTTTAATCACCCAGGTCTCCAAGGGAGCTATGAATCAGGGGTGAGAAGAGAGAAAAATGATTGACTGAGACGTCAGGTCCCGTGGGACCCGGCAGATGCAGGCAGAGGGGAGGTGGAGAGATGAGAACAGAGCAGGATCCAGGGGCTTGGAGAGGATGAGCGGGCTGCAGGTACACCCACCGGGAGGCGGCATGTGGAAAGGGGAACCTGGTGCCCACCTCCCATCCTCCCAGCACAAAACCTCCAAAACCAACCTGGATGCTTCCTGGAAGTTTGCAGCAGCAACTCGTTAACAGGGAAAATAAACTGCAGGGATTGTCAGGGGTGGGGGCAGATGGAGGGACAACGCCCTGCCCCCTTCCAGAGGCAGGCAAGCTTGCCCCGGCCCTTCATCTGCCGCAGCCCTCTGGGGAGGAGGAGCCAGGACGTCTCCCTCCACGGCTATATTCCGCCCCCACCCGAAGGGCCCCCTTCTTGCTCTTACCCGTGGACAGGAAGCGATGAGCAGCCAGAAGTAGCTGGGGTGAAATTTTCACCTTGAGTTCATTGTCAGCATCTTTGAAGGCTGAGAAGTCGCGCTTGTTCTTCTCGGAGACCCGTTTCCGGCTTCGGTTGTCAGCTGCAAGAGAGAATCTGGGACTGAGGCCAGCATCCTGCAAGGACTCGGGAGAAGACTAGAGCCCACCACCGCTCCCAGCTGAGCGGGGCCTCCTTCCACCAGGAGCAGCAGAAGAGCATCTGGATCGAGACATGAGGGCTGGGAGGAGGCACGGCCCTGGCCTCACACTCGGCCTTCCCACCCCAGGACAGCAGGGGTCCGTCCGAGCGAGGCAGGTGGGGTGGCGAACTCACTGTACATGTCAGACTCGTCCAGGATCTCGGACTTGATGATCTCCTCGATGACGTCCTCCAGGGTGACCAGGCCCAGCACCTCGTAGAAGGGGTCACCTTCGCCCTCATTGTTCACCTTCTGCACGATGGCCAGGTGGGACTTCCCTGAGGAGAAAATGTAATGAGTTGGAGGAGCAGAGGGACCAGTCCCGAGACTCCTTGAGCAAAATATTCACACATTTGGGGTCATGAGTCCTGAAGTTTTACTGGAAATGGATATTGCTTTTACAGAAAGGAAAACCAAAAGTATCTTTTAATTTAGGATCATGTGTTTAAGAATGAAGATGGCAAGTCCCTGCTTGGTGTGGTGTATCAGGGGCTCCTGGGAAGGGGAGAGCCCCACCCTGACAACCTGCAGAAACAGACAGCATCCGTCGGAGCCCTGTGTGCGTCGGGTGGACACGGGGCTCCCCAGGGGGCCTCAAGGGCCACCCACATTCCTTCAGCCAGTGCCCCTTGGCAGAACTCCTCTGCGTGTACCCAGGAGCCATGATCCTGCCCAAAGCAAGGCTCTCGGTTCCCAAAGCCATTAACAAATTAGCCCAGGCTATAATTAGGCCAGGAGGGTACTATAATTAGAGGAGAGCCACCCTTGAACCCAAAACAAGAGAAAGTTAGGAGGTAGAGGGTGGGGAGGAAGGACCCTCCCGCAAAGCTGAGTGGAGTGGCAAGGCTTCCCAGGCCTTCTTCTGGGGTCCCACGCTTCTCGCAGGTCCCGAACCCCAGCAAGTGACAATGACAGGGCCTGGCCCCAACTCTGGGTTGAAAGGGACTGTGTGCCCCTCACACAGGGACACGGGTCTGGAAAGGCCTAAGGGAAAAGAGCCGGAGGGCCGTGAAGGTCAAGTCAGGTCTCCTGCTCAGCTTCCCCTTCATGACCCAATCTTAGCCGTGACTCTGCACCATGTCCCTGGAGGAGGGTCTCCAGGGTCCCTGGGAAGCCCAGCCCCAGGACACATCTTCACAATTCCCACGGGCCTTGAGGAGGAACAGAGAAATGCCACTTCCTGTGACCAGCATTTTATAAAATAAAGCGAAAAATCACAGAGTACACCACATGTGATGGGGGAAGTATTGCCCCTTTTATGAAACTTTTCCACAATGCGCCAATCACTGCAGTACACTGATTTCCAGTTGTGGTCAGACAACGCCTTCCCAGGAGGCACTGATAGTAAAGAACCCACCTGCCAATGCAACAGACAGAAGAGACGCAGTTTCAGTCCCTGGGTCAGGAAGATCCCCCGGAATCCCCTGGCATGGCAACCCACTCCAGTATCCTTGCCTAGGATATCCCATGGACAGAGGAGCCTGGCAGGCTACAGTTTATAGGGTCACAAAGGGTGGGACACAACTGAAGCGGCTTAGCACGCATGCACATGGCCAAATAACTCTCAGCACTTTGCCCGGCAGGACCATGGCTAGACTCAATTAAAATTTCCCAAGGGTCTTGAGCGATGAGCCAGCAAGAGCTTGGCCAAGGTCTTCTGTAGGCAGCGGCCAGTCAGGGACTCGAGCCTAGGGTCCAGCCCCCAGCCTCTTCACCTGCCGGATGCAACCCATCCAGAAGTGCCCTCGGGAGACAGAAGCAGTGTCCCCAGGGGCCTGGGGCAGCCAGTCAAACTACATCACGGGGCGGGGAGGGGAGCCGAGATTAAAGCAAGGCAGCTCTTAGCACTTTCGGACCGACACGCCCTAATTAAGCCTGGCAGTACCCAGTGCTGGGGTCCTCACACACTCTGTTTGTTGGGCAGGTCGGCCGCTCCTTCAGCAGGCCAAACTGGCAGTATATCTCAAAATTCAGGATCCCCAACCTTGGATCTGGGAATTTCAGGGTTAGGAACTTTTTCTATGGATGTAATTTTCAAAACGCAGAGAAAGCAAAAGGGTTCATCAGAACATTCAACAATCTCAAACCTCAAGGGCAATGGATGGGGAGGGAGGTGGGAGGGAGGGTCAGGATGGGGAACACGTGTACACCAATGGCTGATTCGTGTGAATGTATGGCAAAAACCACCACAATACTGTGAATTAATGAGCCTCCAATTAAAATTTTAAAATTAATTAATTTTAAAAAAAGGCAATGGAGCAGGGGCCACTGGCGCTCTGGGGAGAACGTGGCAGAGAGGGATGGACCAAGCATGGAAGTAAGCCCTGGAGAGACTGCAAGGGGACGGACTGCACGGCACCGTCTGCAGACATGCGGGGTGGGGTGGGGGGGGTGCCAAACCGCCCTCTAACTGTCGGGAGGCGGTGACGACGGTCACCTCTGGGGGTATTTGGAGTTTGAGGGAGGGCCTCAGTACCCTTCTATATTGCTCTACTTGGTGGGCAGGTTTCACCTCTACAGCTTTTTTTAATTGAGGAAAAAAAAGAAGGGGAGAAACAAATTAAAGGGAACAAAGGGAAAGCGGTGAGAGCGGGTAGACAAGGGCCCTCCACACCTAGCCCCTGTCACAGACTGAGCCCCAGGAGCAAGTGGGTGTCGGGTAGGGCTCAGTTAGGGGGTCCCCGCTCACAGCCTAGAAGTCGGAGCCCCTGGAGGGAAAGGACAGCTCCTCCCCTCCAACTGACAATGACTGCAGCCATGAAATTAAGACGCTTGCTCCCTGGGAAAAAAGCTATGACAAACCTAGACAGCATATTAAAAACCAGAGACATCCCTTTGCTGACAAAGGTCCATACAGTCAAAGCGACGGTTTTTCCGGTAGTCACGTACGGATGTGAGGACTGGACCATAAAGAAGACTGAGCGCTGAAGAACTGATGCTTTTGAACTGTGGTGTTGGAGAAGACTCTTGAAGAGTCCCTTGGACTGCAAGGAGATCCAACCAGTCCATCCTAAAGGAGATCAGTCCTGAATATTCACTGGAAGGACTGATGCTGAAGCTCCAATCCTTCGGCCACCTGATGGGAAGAGCTGACTCACTGGCAAAGACTCTGATGCTGGGAAAGATTGAGGGCAAGAGGAATAGGGGGCGACAAAGGATGAGACGGTTGGATGGCATCACTGACTCTATGGACATGAGTTTGAGCAAGCTCTGGGAGACAGTGAAGGACAGGGTGCTGCAGTTCATGGGGTCCCGGAGAGTCGGACATGACTTAATGACTGAACGATGGCTGAACCCTCTAATTAACCCACAGGCTCAGAACTAGCCCTGCCGCACAAATGGTCACCGGTCACCCTGGGCCTCACTGGGAAAGGTAGGCAGCTTCTCTGAAGGACCAAAATGTCCCTCCTGTGGATGAAACGAGTAGATTCCTCAGTTCCCGCTCAGCCCTCTCGCCTCCTCTTTGGGGCGCCTGTGTTTGTGGACTCCACTGGTGGGTGTGGGCACCCTCTAATGGCAGTACTTTCCAGCCAGGTAGGTACCCTGTAGCTGAGCGGACCTGGGGCACCTCCCTCGGCCAGCCCTGCCCTGTAGGCTGAGAGCATGGAGCCCTGGCGCCAACTGTGGCAGGCCAGTTGGGGCCCCGACACAGAGGTCACCCTCTGCTGACCCGAGTATGGACCCTGGGCTGTGTTTGCCTTTTTCCTAACTTCTGTGTTTCCAGAGAAGCCATTCTTCTAGCTGAACCTTCTCCTGCCCTGGCCAGAAAACCTCCCTTGCCCAGGTCACCAATGACCTCCAATGGTGGCATCTCATTCCCAGGACACCAGCCCTGGCTGCAGTTTCTGAGCAAGTCTCTCCCTCCTCCTGGAAGCCCTCCCTCCCCTCAGCTTCCAGGCACAGCTCTCCTGGTGCTCCTCTGAGCCCAGGCTTGCTTCTCCTTCCTGAGAAGAGTCCCAGGGCTCAGTCCTTGCACCTGGCCTTTGCTTCACGACTAAATACAAACTATCAGGGCATCTCCAACAACTGTTTGCAGCCCTCTCCTGTGCCCTCTAGACTCACATCCAGCTGCTGGCTGGCAGCTAGCTCCACATGGATGTCTAATAGTGGAGTTTTCCTGTAAGATGTTACAGAAAAAAAACCTGAGTCAACTTCGTGGCTAACCCAATATCTTGACCTTGACTCGGTCAGCCTCCTGCCCCAGACCTGCGGAAGAGGATGGGGGCCTATAAGCTGCTTCCACTACTTCTCTGCCCTTGTGCATCCCACCGGTTCAGCGGATCCATCAGCTCTGCCTGCAACGGGCACCTGGAACCCAACCGCTTCTGGGAGCCTCCACTGCTGCTGTCACATGCTGCTGTTTAGTCGCTGAGTTACGTCCGACCCTCTGTGACCCCATGGACTGCAGCCCGCCAGCCTCCTCCGACCACGGGATTCTCCAGGCAAGAACACTGGAGTGGGTTGCCATGCCCTCCTCCAGGGGATCTTGGAGGATGGAACCCAGGGATGGAACCTGAGGCTCCCGCATGGTAGGCAGGTTCTTCACTGTCTGAGCCACCAGGGAAGCCCCAAAACACTGGTGCGGGTAGCCATGCCCTCCTCCAGGGGGTCTTCCCAACCAGATATGGAACCCAGGTCTCCCACATGGCAGGCGAATTCCTTACCGTCTTGAGTATGCTGAGCCACGGGCACCTCCTCTCACCCAAAGGGTGAGGTCCTAAGTCTTCACCCTGGACCTGAGTCTACTCTCCACACAGCAGCAAGGGGGAGCCCTGCTGCACCCCAAACCCTCCAGTGGCTCTCACTCCACGGAGACGCCACACCCCCCACAGAGGCCTGGGCCCCAAAGCCCTTCACGGCGCCCTCCTCTCCAGCGCAGGGGACTCTCAGCCCCCTGGCTCTTCCTCAAACACCTGAGGCCGCTCCCTCCGCCTGACCTGCTCCTCCCCCAACACCTGCCCGGCTCAGCCCTGCTGCAGGCCTGCATTCAATGTTCAAACATCACCTTTCGGTGAGGCCTACCCAGAGGGCCTCACTGATCACTGCAACCCTTGCTCCAGCCCCACAACCTGGGTCTTTATCACCTACAATATACAATAGGAAGTGCTTGTTCATTGCGATTATCGTTTCATGGCTCATCTTCTCCCGCTAGATTGAGAGCTCCATCATAGCAGAGGCTTTTCGTCTGTGTCCCAAAACTCAGAACAGCGAGCGGCACATAACAGGTGTGCAATGAACACCCGTGGAATGGATGACACGGTTCCCGTGGTTGTGCCTTAGAAACCAACGGTGGAGGGGGAGAGGGACAGAGAATGGGCAAAGAATCCTTCTAAGTTTTAGTCATCAAGAAGCTTTTGGGATCTCCCAGGGGGCCCAGTAGGCTAGGACTCTGTGCTCCCAATGGAGGGGGCCCAGATTCGATCCCTGATCAGGGAACCAGATTCCATATGCTGTAACTGAGACCCAGTGCAACCAAATGAAATAAATAGAATATATATTTTTTTAAAAGAAGAAGCTTCTATAATTCAGAAATTACTGTTAGTTGATTTACCATTTAGAATAAGAGGATCAACTCAGGACTCAGACTTGTGACTCTCACTGTACGATATTTATTAAATCTAATGCAGAATTTTATTTTAATGAGTCACCTCATTTGATTATGAATGTCCATTCAACTGGATAACTGGGTTTTGGGGGATGGTCTTGCCTGGAAAATCCCATGGGCGGAGGAGCCTGGTGGGCTGCAGTCCATGGGGTCACTAAGAGTCGGACATGACTGAGCGATTTCACTTTCACTTTTCACTTTCATGCACTGGAGAAGGAAATGGCAACCCACTCCAGTGTTCTTGCCTGGAGAATCCCAGGGACGGGGGAGCCTGGTGGGCTGCCGTCTATGGGGTCACACAGAGTCGGACACGACTGAAGTGACTTAGCAGCAGCAGCAGCAGCAGCAAATAGAAATTCTAACATTTCCGTAGTCAATAGTACAATCAGAAAGAAACACATAAGAAAGAAACTCTTACAAACGTTCTCAGCGTTGCTTCTTGGGGCTTAGGGCTTCCCATGCCTTGTACACTCAAGCACTGCGAGGACGGGAAACTCCTGTGGGGCCGGAGGCACCTTGAAGCTGCTGTCCCCAGGGCACCTCTGGGCCATATCTGGCTGCAAGCTTGCCCGCGCCACCCTTGTCAGCCTTGGCCCAGGTCAGAAACCTGCATGCGAGACCTCGAGAAACCCTGGCGCGATTGGCAGGTAGGCTGCCAAGTAGCCCAAGCAAGCCTGGGCCTCTTCCACTGCCCTCTCCCAAGGGGAAGGGGAGGCGAGAAGAAGGAGGACCCAGAACCTGCCTGAGTTCCTCAACAACCCTGCCCCACCTCTCCACCCTTTCACCCGCCCAGGCTCAGCCCTGGGTGTCCTGTGAACACTCCCTGCCCCCGCCGCGCCCCAGGTCTCCCTTTCAGTACTGGCAGGGCTTGTCGCATCAGCTGCCTGGCACCCAGCCAGGTGAGGATGCAGCCCGGCCCGGTAACTCACTGCTCGCCAAGCATCTTCCCACCACCCCTCACCCAGGGCCAGCACACAGCAGACACTCCAAAGCCTTTGCTAGAAACACACAGGGAGGTCTCCAGGGGCACCGGAAAGCCCATTCCTCAACCTGCCACAACTCCCATTTTAGCAAGCACCTGTGTCCTCTTCTCCCCCATAAAAAACCTTTATAGTCTCTCAAAGACCATAAGAAAAACACACGTTACTATGTGCTGGATTTCAAAGTCCACAAGGGCTCCAAGAGGCCCTACTCACCTGTTCTAGCCACCTTTGCTCACGGAAAGATCCAGGGGCCCCAGGTCAGACGCGCCATCCCACAACCCAAAATGGTGTCCTTGGCATCTCTTTCTGGCCTCCCGGCAGGTCCCATCTCCTGCCAACCCAGGTTCCAGGGCTGGCCCTGAACTCTCAGCAACCCCCACCAGGAGAGGAGCTGGCCAGGCCGCCAGAAGACAGAGCCCTGGGCCACAGGTCGGCACTTGCAGACAGCGGGCACCCCGATTTCCTGGGAATCCCCCTCCTCTGCCCCCCTCCATCCGGCCAGGGCAGGATTAAGCTGACTATTAATAGTGCTGACCTCAGCCAGCAGGAGGAGCCTCGGCCCCACCCAGCAGGAAGGCAGGGCTGGGCAGGGGAGGAACCAGAGAGGCAAACCACAGCCCTCCCAACCCCCAGTGCCATCAGTTCCAAGGGGGTGGGAGAGTCACACACACAAAGAATATCGCAGAATATCCACAGCGGGGAAGGCCTGACTGGGGAGGGCCGGGAGGGAACTGTTTAATCAATGAGCATTTTAAAAGAACCGAGGGACTTTCCTGGTGGATCAGTGGAGGAGAATCCACCTGCTAATGCAGCAGACACGGGTTCGATCCCCGGTCCCAGAAGATCCACGTGCCATAGCGCAACTAAGCCCCTGTGTCACAAGTACTGAAACCTGCATGCTTTAGGCCCCCAAGCGGCAACTACCAAGTTCCAGGGCTGCAAGTACTAAGGCTCTTGCGCCTAGAGCCTGTGCTCTGCAAAATACGAAGCCACAGCAAAGAAAAGCCCCAGCACTGCAGCTAGAGTGTCCCCCCACTTGCTGCAACAAGAGAAGGCCCACACACAGCAACAAAGACCCAGGGCAACCAAAAATAAAATTAAATAAATAAAAATCTTAATATATGTATTTTTTTAAGTGAAAAAGCTTTTTAGTTTTTTAATTTATAAAACACCGAGGAGGTCCTTAATTCATTAGAATCATTTTAATAAATTAAAATATGAGGCTCTGGTAACTGGAAGAGAGCGTTGCTGGAAAGAACAATGAAATTTTCCCATCGTGATCTGACAGCATGCATCAAGATGTAAAACATGTCAAGACCGTGGACTAGCCGGTTTTCTTTCACTCCCAAGACCTTAACGCAAAAGAAGTGCCCAGGCCAGGAGCAAGGTGAGCCCAGGAGGGTCTACCCAGTGTGGTTTATGACCTAGTACGACAGCCACTATAAAGGCTAATGTAGATGCAGATTTACCTGAAAAGACGGTGGTTCACCATTTGTGTAAAGCAGATAGCTCCTAAACAGGGCAGGAAGAGTGACTGGCTCCTTTTGCTTCGGCTTAATGCATTTTAAGGGTAAGATGGTAAAGAATCTGCCTGCAATGCAGGACACTCTAGTTTGAGCCCTAGGTCTGGAGGACTCCCTGGAGAAAGGAACGGCAACCCACTCGAGTCAGTATTCTTGCCTGGAGAATTCCACCGACGGAGGCTACAGGTCATGGGGTCGAATTTTAAACGGACTTTAAAGTCAACCTGTGTTGCTTTTTAACGTTTCCATTTCTAATCAGAAAAGAAAAGAAGTCTATCTGGCTTTGAAGGGGAGAAGCGATCTAGTTCACTGCTGACTCATTGGAAGAAAGCCCAACAACAACGTCTACGGTGGCAGGATGAGCGTGACTCTGACTTTCCACGTTTCTGAAAGTTTCGATGATAAAATCCACTACTTCTATTTTTAACTCAAAATATAAGGCACACCTTTCTGCACCGGGCATGTTGCACGCGGTGATGTCGCTATAGCACAGGGCTCCTCAACTGCCCCGTGGAGAGATCCGCTGATGGGGCCAGGATGGAGCGTCTGCTGATGGACACGTGATTGTTTCCAGGTGTCTTCCTACTGCAGACAACCCCGCAAGGATAATCCCTCATTCGGCACATGTGAGATAACATTTATAGATGTGGAGTCACTAAGTCAAAGGGCAAATTTGACAGAAACCTCCTAACTGCCTTCTCCAGGATGTGTCCGCGTTTACACTCTCACCTATAGAAGTTATACTTGGTGGTTGCTGACTCATTCCTCCATGTCTAGATATACAGCAGGTACTCGATAAGTAAGCTACTCAGTAAATTTCACCAATGAAAATACTGCCTTTTGGTGGGTTTTTAAAAGGAAAGACATGAAAATGGATGGTAAGAAAAAGGGTTAAACAGAGTAAAGCAGGAAAAAAAAAAGAAAGTGATATGGGGACAGCCTCATGGAAAAGAGAAATGGAAACGGAGACAGAGGCGCTCACTTGCACAGGAGTGCACAGGTAAAAGGGGTTCATGGACTGACCAGGAAACCAACCAGCCCAGCCACCCCGAGCAAGACAACAACGCAGGGACTTCCCCAGTGGCCCAGCAGTTAGGAGTCCACCTTCCAATGCAGGGGACTGGGGCTCGATCCCTGATCTGGGAACCAAGACCCCACAACCTGCAGGGCCACTAAGCCCTAGCACTAGAGAGTCTGTGAGCCACAGCGGAAGGCCCCGCGTGACGCAGAGAAGATTCCACGCGCCACAACTAACACCCCGACGCAGCCAAATAAAGAAAGAGTAAAAAAAAACAGCAACACAGACATGGCTTGTCAGGACAGGATCTCCCAAGGCAGTACCTATCCCCGACACTGTTTCCATGGATTTTTAATCCAAGATATATAAGCAACTTTAGCTTTTGTTACTACACAGACTGACCATGGGTGGGTCCAGACTAGGTCTGCAAGCCAGCAGTTCACCAGCCATCACAGTTGACCAAGGGGCTCCGGGGATCCTGCACACACAAACACACTCACTCACTCACTCACTCACTTATATTCTAGCAAATCGAGAGCAAGTGCAGACAGGGATCTACACATGATGTGAAAAACATAACCGGAGCAAAGCTCACAAGATAGAGAGCTGCTTAACAAGGAAATCCCGGGGTGAAGACAGAGGCCCCTACAAAGGCCCCCTTGCCACCAGCTGCCCCAACCAGCATTGGAGGGAAATCAGTAAGGATGGAGTCAGGGCTGAGTGACTGGCCAAAAGAATTCAAAGCAAAGAAAACTATGTGAAACAGAGACATACTGCCACTGTCAGTATTGAGGGACCCCAGCACAAGGGTATTCTGTGCCTTGAGAGAATATATAAAGTATGTGCTAGAGATGATAGGGAGTGATAACTATTAGCAAAACATTTTAAAAGAACGGTTATTCTATTTTTACTTCTTTAAAAAATTTTTCCTTTGTTTTATAATATTTGTATTAGTAAAACATACATGTATACAGTGTTTGAACGAAGATAGAAATTTTAACAACTTAGAGGAAGGACTTCTCTGGCAGTGCAGTGGTTAAGAATCTGAGCTTCTTACTCAAGTGGCAAGGTTTCGATCCCTGATCAGGGAACTAAGATCCCACATGCCGTGTGGCGTGGCCAAAACAATTAAAAAAAAAAAATTTTTTTTTTTCCTAATAAGGTCCATAATCCCAGAAGTTTAGAGCTGTTTAGAGCCTCCCTGTAAAGGTTCCCTTCACTTAGTAGACACTTGGGTGTCCCTCCCAGGGTCCACTCCCCCCCACCCCCGAGCAGTCAGGGAGAGTGAGTTGGGGGAGGGGGCCAGGAAACTGTCCCCCTCTCCTCTCCCCCAGCCCTGAGGAGCGCCTATGATGGATCCCACTCTTCACAGGAGGGAACCCCTGCTCAGAGAGGTCCCTGCCCAGGATCACACTGTGAGGGAGTGAGCAAGCTGGGACTCAGAAATGGGACTTCCCCAAAGAGCTTTCTTTAACCCAAGGGCCCCAGGGGTGAAGCTGTTGACAAGCAGATGCTGGGGGACCCTAAGCCTGGTCTCTCACGCTGGGGACAGGTCTTCATGCCTTTGATTTTTCAGTTAACCAGTAGTCTCTAATTTCCAACCTTTTATGATAGAAAATAAAAGCATATACAGAAGTAGAGGAAATAATATAATTACACCCTCCACGTACCTCAAACAATTAAGGACTCCTCTGGCCAATCTTGTTTCCTCTCTCCTCCCACCCACTCCACTGGCTTATTATGAAGGAAATCCCAGATCTTATCTGTAAACATCTGCTACTTTTACCCAAGCACTTCAGCGGTATGGTTCAGTCACTCAGCCACGTTCAACTCATGCGACCCCATGGATTGTCGCCCGCCAGGCTCCTCTGTCCGTGGGATTCTCCAGCAAGAATACTGGAGTGGGGTGCCATCTCCTTCTCCAGGGGATCTTCCTGACCCAGGGATCAAACCCAGGTCTCCTGCATCGCAGACGGATTCTTTACCACTGAGCCACCAGGGAAGGAAGCCCAAAGCACTTCACTAAGCATCTCTAAAAGTTAAGGACCCTTAAAAAAAAGCAAAGCACAACAGTATCATCACACCCAAACATGGAATTCCTTAAGATCCTTAACCGTCAGTGCTCTAACTTCCCTAATTTTCTAGTAATTGTTTCTCACATTTAACTAATTTTTACATGATTTTTTTTATAGCAGTAACAACAGTAGAAGAAGGAAATTAGTGTAACTTTTCATCTTACCTTTCATCAGAGGTAAGTACTGGTAACTGCAGGTTTTCTTTGGCCTTTTAAAATTAATATACATAAATAAAATAGTACCATACACCAGAGGCCAAAAAGTTCATTCGTGTTTTTCCATGTATTCAAAAACTTGAACTTTCTGGCCAACCCAATATATTTTCTCCACGCACTGGATCATCGGGTAAATAGTTTTGTACTCTGCTTTTTAAAGATTCCACATTCTCTGTATTTGCCCATGTCATAGAAATATCTGTAGAAACTGAATGGCCTCATAATATTTCACTGTACACATATACACATAATCCCAAGCCCCACTGGGTTCCTAAAGTGTGCCCCTCCCCTTTTCTTGCCATTATGAAAATCCCTGTAATAAACATATTTGGGTCTATCTTCATGTCCTTAAGATAGATATCTGGAAGGAGAATACCTGGATCAAAGGACAGGGGTTATTTCTTGTTTGTCTTAAGTTTTTCAGTTAGCTGAGGCGTGAGTTCAGACCTCGAGCTGGTGTCTTGGTCCTCAGGGAAATAAAAACCTCTCCCGGAGGACACAGGCGGGGATGGTGCAGAAGGCGGGCAGGAACACAGAACTGGAGGAGCATTACACAGCAGAGGAAATAGGAGAGAAGATGCCGGCCCGGCTGACCCACTCTGTGACAGGAGGAAGGAGCCGCCAGCCTCCTGACTTCAGACACTTCCAGCAAACTGATTCTCTCTCCGCCCAGTCCTCTGGTCTCAGCAGCCCCTCTG
This sequence comes from Oreotragus oreotragus, assembly GCA_006410675.1. Lineage (NCBI taxonomy): Eukaryota > Metazoa > Chordata > Mammalia > Artiodactyla > Bovidae > Oreotragus > Oreotragus oreotragus. The sequence continues at coordinate 135,439 of SJYX01004265.1, read as the reverse complement.
GCCTTTCCCCCTAGAACCCCAGCTCCTGGCTGCCTGGCCTCCCACCCCAGAGCCCCCCACCCCAGGAAGC
>SJYX01004265.1:0-122092 GCA_006410675.1 Oreotragus oreotragus | reverse complement strand
GGGTGTGGGTATGGGGTTGTGTGTGTGTGTGCGGGTATGCGGTTGTGTGTGTGAGTATGCGGGTGTGGGTATGGGCTTGTGTGTGTGAGTATGCGGGTGCTGGGTATGGGGTTGTGTGTGTGAGTGTGCGGGTGTGGGGTTGTGTGTGAGTGTGTGGGTGTGGGTATGGGGTTGTGTGTGGGTGTGGGTATCGGGTTATGTGTGTGAGTGTGTGGGTGTGGGTATGGGGCTGTGTGTGCGAGTGTGGCTGTAGGGTTGTGTATGAAGTGTATGGAGTGGGTGGGCGGGAATTGTGTGTGTGTGTGTGGGTATGGGGTTTTGTGTGAGTGTGTGGCTGTGGTTGTGGCTGTGGGGGGTTGTTGAGTGTGTGGGTATGGGCGTGTGGGGGACTGTGTATGTGTTGGGGGTTGTGGATGTGTCTGGGTGTGCAGTGGGTGTGGGTATGGCGTTGTGTGTGTGAGTGTGTGGCTGTGGCTGTGGGGTTATGTGAGTGTGTGGCTGTGGGGTTATGTGAGTGTGTAGCTGTGGCTGTGGGGGTTGTTGAGTGTGTGGGTATGGACGTGTAGGAGACTGTGTATGTGTGTGGGGGTGTGGATGTGTCTGAGTGTGCAGTGGGTGGGCGGGAGTTGTGCGTGTGAGTGTGAGTCTGTGGCTGTGGCGGTTGTGGAGTGTGTGGGTATGGGCGTGTCGCAGACTGTGCAAGTGTGTGGGGGTATGGGTGTGTCTGGGTGTGCAGTGGGTGGGCGGGAGTTGTGTGTGTGAGTGTGTGGCTGTAGCTGTGGGGGTCGTTGAGTGTGTGGGTATAGGCGTGTGGGGGACTGTGCAAGTGTGCGGGGGTGTGGATGTGTCTGGGTGTGTGAGTGAGCCTGCCCGGGGCGGTGACAATGTGGAGGAGGGGGAGACCTTCCAACCCAGGCTTCTGGCTGCCTGCTGGCCAGAGGCCAGGGCTCCGGAGAGCCCGGGGAAACCAGTCTTTCGAGCACCCTGCCCAGTGCACCCTGCCCAGCTCACAGTAAATGAGCCCTGCGGCAGGGGAGCGCCTCTGGCTGTAAGCTCTGGGGACCGCTCCAGCAAGCGCAGCTTTAACCCCCAACACAACAGACTGGAGGCTGCACACCCCAGCCCTCTGGGCTCCCCTGTCAGCCACAGGGCACAGCCCGGCCCTCAGCCTTTGGGAATCCTCCTAGATATTCCTCCTAAGAAACCCAAGGATAGAAAGGGATTTCATTTCTTATCAAAGGAGAAATCTGAAGAAGGGATCTAAACGCTGGTCCAAAGAGCAGAGCAGCAAACTGTGTACACAAACAGTGATTCCAACGTGAAGACACATAAGGACATTCAGCTAGTGGGAGAGGGAGAGGTAGTCACTCAGTTGTGTCCGTCTCTGCAACCCCACAGACTGTAGCCCGCCAGGCTCCTCTGTCTGTGGAATTCTCCAGGCAAGAATAATGGAGAGGGTTGCCATTCCCTTCTCCAGGGGATCTTCCCTCCGGAGGGATCGAACCCAGGTCTCTTGCATTGCAGACAGATTCTTTACCACTGTGCCACGTGGGAAGCTCAATGGAGAGAGCATGACAGTAAAAACAAAAATGGTTATGACCCTGTTGTTTTGTCATAAGACTTTTTAAACTTAGAAGAAAAAAACATTTAAGGGACTTCCCTGGTGGTCCAGTGGCTGAGACTTCACCTTCCAATGCGGGGGGTACAGGTTCAATCCCTGGCGGGGGAGCTAAGATTCCGCATGCATTGAGGCCAAAAAACCAAAATATAAAACAGAAGCAATATTGTTACAAATAAAGACTTTAAAATGGCCTACATCCAAAAAAAAAANCTTCACCTTCCAATGCGGGGGGTACAGGTTCAATCCCTGGCGGGGGAGCTAAGATTCCGCATGCATTGAGGCCAAAAAACCAAAATATAAAACAGAAGCAATATTGTTACAAATAAAGACTTTAAAATGGCCTACATCCAAAAAAAAAAAGTCAACAATCATTAAAAAAATTTTTTTTAGTTTCTTAAAAATTTATCACAATAGATCAAAACATCAAAAGTGGTTCTTTCTATCCACAAGAGCACAGGCTTACAGATATTTTGTTTTGATTTCTGTGTGTTTTCAAAGGTTCTGATAATAATATACAGGTCTCTAAAGAAATGGAACAGCACATAATCAATGGAACAGGAATAGACTACGTAGTCTAGAATCCAGTCCATGAAGTGAGCCAGGAGTCTGTGCTGTAGCCACGAAGCTTCGTACAAGCGGATGTCTGTCCTGGATGCTCAGGTGTGATGAGGGGACAAGACAAGCCGTCCCTCCCCACAGGGAGGGGCTGTAGTAACCAGGGGCTCTGCCGGAGTCAGTCATGAAGTCAGTGAGAGAAGAGCCCAGTCCATCCTTCCATTCGGGGCACACGCCCCTGATAGAGAGTGTCTGATAAACAGGCTTGTGCCTGCCATCAGGGAGACAAGGAAACCGTCACAAGGCACCGTTCCTTCCCCTCAAGGACGTCCCAGCTGTTCAGTTCTACCTGGGGGATGGGCACTCAATGCTGGAACCTCCCGGCCTCTCTGGGAAGGCCTGAGAGGCAGTCACAACACACAGAAGCAGCTTCATCCAAGGATGGCACCCAGAGCTGAGAAGCTCATTCCCCACCCCGTGATCTCATCCAAGCGCTTGTGGCACGTGAAAAGAGCCGTGTCTACTCTGCTGTGAAAACCCAACTGAAACATCAGACTTCTACTGACAAGCCTCACTTCCTGGGAGTCTCCTACCTCTTCCCCACTTCTGTGGACACAGGTCTGCGGCTTGGGGTTTGATGTCTGGGCACTGTCCGATACCCTCTGTCCTGACCAGAGCGGTCAAGGAAAACTCTGGAGCTGGTCTTTTGAATTAGGAACACAAGACTTTTGACAAGTAAAGCTCTAAGCAGCTCTTACTAGGGCCTGGCTGTAAGGCAGCACCTTCCAGGACACACACAAGAGCTGTAGGAAGAGGTCTGGAAACAGAAGATGGCTCAAAGTGCTCTCAGCCCCAGCGCCTCTGTGGTAGCTGTCCATGGGCTGCACAATGCCAGCGAGGGGAGGAGGTGCCCACAAGCCTCACAGTGAAGAGAAGCAAGCGGCAGCCTGGCCAGCGTCCTTTCAGCTGCCCGCTGGCATCTCCCTCACTCGCTCAGATACACCGACCCCGGAGAGGCTTCTGGAGGAGATCAAATCACCAGCTTGGATCAAGACTGTTTCTAGGTGGCGTCGTCCAGGTGCGGGACTGCCTCTGATCTCCACTCTCGAGGCTGCCCTCTCCCAGCTCCTCCTGACGACTGTCCCATCCCACACCTGGGCTCGCTTCAGCCAGGCCCCTCCATGCCTCACACACGCTGCTCGCTCTCAGCTGACTCCCAAACCTTTCAGCCCCACTCGGGCCTCACTCCCAAGCCCACGTGGGACCTGACCTGCACACCTACCCGGGTGGACTTTGCCCTCGTGCTGCTAGGGGTGCTCTAGGACCAGTAAGCACGTGCTAGGACCGCAGAGCCGCACCCCAGCCCCACTGAGTTCCGTCAGTGCCCCATCTGCACATGAACAGGACGCCCAGGAGGGTATGGACGCTCACTGACCCACCGCCACCCCTCCCCCGACCCTTGCCACACTGGCTCTGCTCCCTCCTCCACCCGCTTCCCTTAAATGACAACGTCTTCAACCTGAATCCCAGGCAAAAACCTCACATGTTCACAGATACTTCCCAGTCAGACTTCGACATCTCTGAAATAATCCCTGGGTCCTGTCCTTCTAACTTCAGAAGTTTCTGGAAGCCTAGGCCTTCCTGGGAGCCCCACAGCACCCACCTAAGTTTTGTTTACACGTCTGTCTCCCTAGTAGACGGCGACTTCTGTGAACAGGGCTGTGTTAGTCCTCTGACTCCCAACAGCCAGCACACCGTCTGACACACAGGATTCCAAAAATTAGATGTTTGTTGAGCAAATGAAAGAACAAGCAGGCGGAGGGAAACAAGATACTTTTAAGGTGTGCCAGATGGTAGGAACCAAAAGCAAAAATTATGCAGTGTTCTTTCCGGCCTTGATAAAGTTGTTTCAGGAATAAAATTAAGCCGCTGGGGAAGAATGTGATGTGGCATAGGAAAAACGGGAGAGGTTTTTAATGAAATCATTTCTAGCTTTTTCCCTCCAATATATAACCCACTATCTATAAGGAGCAGTAATAGGTCTAAGGTTACCTCAGGGGTCAGTGACCAACCCAGAGTTTAAACCCAGCTCCTTACTGGGGGCTAGGTGGTTATAAAGTGGGTGGGGAAAGATAAGATGACTGAAGAAGAGCTGAATGTCTGGGAGGGGGAGGAATGAACCGGAGGGAGGGGCAGAGCAGAGGCTGGAGGGTGGGTTTATATCAGGGGTGGGACTTCCAAATCCTCTAGTGGAGAGTTCATTCATTACTGGGCTTCCAGGGTCTTCGGAGGCATCTGTGGGGAAGGAAAGACATGGCCAGCCAAGAGTAGCCCAGGGAGGCTTTGTTTTCAGATTTCCACCTGTGGCCAAACTCAACCACAACACCCGGTACTGCCAACATTCTAGGGGAGGTTCAAGTAGAAGGACCAAAATTCCAACAGTGGCCTGACAGCCCCCACCAGCTGGCGGCCTTGCTCCGGGGGCCCGCAGCAGCGGGCAGCAGGTCTCACACGCTGTACAGGGCTCAGTAAACACCTGGCAACAGCTGCCTTCTGTTGGGAGGCAGAAGCAACTAGGAAGCAGTCAGCTGGGCACGCTCGGTCACTCAGCCGAGTTCAACTCTTCATGACCCCATGGACTACAGGCTCCTCTGTCCATGGGATTTTCCCAGTAAGAATAAGAATACTGGAGCAGGGATACTGCCTTTTCCTCCTTCAGAGGATCTTCCCTACCCAGGAATCGAACCTGTGTCTCCTATGTCTCTTGAACTAGCAGGTATATTCTTTACTGCTGAGCCACCTGGGAAGCCCAGGAAGCTGTTACCTCCTTGCTTTAGTCTCAAGGCAAAGCTCAGAGCCGCAGGCTTGCAATGACTCTCTGCGCCTGTCTCTAAGTGTGCAGAGCATATTCATGATTCTTGCTGGTGAGTGAAGTCACGTCAGCTCCTGATGCTCAAAGACCTCTTATTCACTGAGAAACAGGCACAGGGAAGGGGAACCAGGACCTCAAACTCTGCTTCTCAGGCCGTGACCTGAACCTCTAACACATGTGTCTCTGCAGGAGCTCCTCCTGGCTTTCCTGGTGCAGCTGGAAACGGTCAAGCCCCTGGATAACAGCACCGCACATCCATTTGTCTTTATTCCTTATCAGCTCCTCAAAATTTTAACACTTCTGGAATGGGAATAATTCTCAGATCTGACAGGTCATTCGCTCCTTCAGTGACTTCTTTTTTTTTTCCCTTCAGTGACTTTTTAATCAAAGTCTTACTATGTACCAAGAACCATTTTAGGGCTTCCCTGGTGGCTCAGCGATAAAGAATCTGCCTGTAACGCAGGGGATGTGGGTTCAATCCCTGAGTTGGGAAGATCCCCTGGAGGAGGAAATGGCAACCCACTCCAATATTCTTGCCTGGGAAATCCCATGGACAGAGGAGCCTGGTGGGCTACAGTCCGTGGAGTCGCAAGAGTCTGACGCAACTGAGGGAGCTAAACAACAAGACTCATTTTATGGGCAGGGATATATGGGTGAACAAAACTTAAACCCTGCCCTTTGGTACAGTGGGAGGAGTCAGACAATAAAAATGTAAACTCGTAAATCACACAGTTGTTAGAAAGTGATAGGAGAAAAAGAAAAATGAGCACAGGGTGGGTCAGGTTAGATCGGGAAGGTCAGGGAGGGACCAGGGGGTGCAGTCTTAAATAAGGGTGACAGGAAGGCCTCATTGAGAAGATGAAGCAGACACAGGGAGGGGAGAATGAGCCACAGAGTCTGGGGGAGAACATTCCGCCTGCGGGAGCAGTCAGCGCAAAGGCTCCAGGCTGGGAGTGTCCTCAGGGCCAGCAAGGCCGGCCTGGCTAGCGACAGAGCCACTCACTTGTTGCTCACTCATTGTTTAACAAACTTTACTGTTCGTTTCTTCGCCAGGCAAGTGAGTGGAGAAAGTGCTAGTACTGCACGATGCCAACCCTCAAGGAACTCACAATGCTGGTGGGTAAGGCGGAGATGAAATGACCTTAAAAGAGGGTCACACCCACAGTGGAAAGACTCCGGAGGGATTCAAGGCCCTCATCCAACCTGGAGGTGATGAAGGGTCCCCCAGAACACAGAAAAGCCCCTTGGCTCGACTAGGCAGGGACCCCGGCTCAAATATCTGTGCTGCTGACAATGCTGGTTGTGTTAACCCAGCTCATTGGTTTTTCTTAACAACAACAACAAAAGAAGCCTGGAACCTCCCTGGCAGTTCAGGGGCTAAGACTTCACGTTCCCAATGCAAGGACCTGAGTTCGATCCCTGGTCAGGGAACTAGATCCCACATGCTGCAATTAAAGATTTCACAGGCCGAAACTAGAAAGATCCCATGTGCCACAACTGAGACCCAGAACAACCAAATAAATAAATATTTTAAAAAATGAAATAAAAAAGAAGCCTTCTAAATGCCAGATTTCTAAAGAAAAGGCAGTAAGTTGCAGGTGTACACTGAACATTGCCATGTCCAAGAGGGCCTTAGACTCAAAACGCAGATGCCCAAGGAGAAGATGTGGGAGATATCACACTCTGGGGAGCCCAGCGCAGCTACGAGTTAAAACTAGGAACCAACAAGTGATGGTGTAATGCCCAGGGCCTCACAATGCAGGGAGCAAACTGTGCCTGTGCGCCCACAGAACTACCAGCAGCCCCACCAGGCGTCAACCTCAGGCTACAGGCTTGATGAGGAGGAGGGTCCAGGGGACTAAAGTGTGTGTCTGCAGAGCCCCACTCAACATAGCTCTGCCCTCAGAGATGCTAGCTCTGTTTTCCCAGCTTCAGGAAGTGGTGGTATTAAAAAAAAAAAAAAAAAAAAGATGAGCCCAAAGATGGCCCTGCCGGGATTCAGGAAGCTCCCACCCTGCTGGTCAGGGGCTGGGAAGCCTGACCATGCCAGTCCATACGGGCTGGATCCAGATCCGGGCTGGACGATGCAAACGTGCTTGTCGGGTGTGTCACCAGCAAGTCCCAAAGACCATAGAGGTGGTTAAGGAGGAAGCCGCCCTGGTGAGTCCTAACCCTGCTCCTGACCAAACAACATAGGAAAAGTCCTCCAGGCCTAGAGACTGCAGGGTGGGGGTGGAGCTCAAATCCCCCCTGCTCTTCTGTTTGGTCTTGATCCCTGGGGGAAACATTCCTGGGTCTGCCCACACTGAAGCTCCCCCGGGACTGTGCCATTACCACCAGCCCCTCTGCAGACCACCTTACAGGCTGTCTCCCACTCAAGCTTATATAACTGGAGTTCTCTCCTCAGCTCTGATGCTGAGATTCAGTCTGTCAAACTGAAAAAGGGAAGGTACCCAGTCCCCACCCTGGCTCTAACCCCAGCATCCTGCCAGGCCAGCTCCTCCCTATCCTACTCTGTCACCCACTGATCCAGCCAGTTGAGGCTCTCCAGAACTGAGCAACAACGGGCTGAGGTCTTGGGGAGTGAAACAGAGCTCTGGGGTTTAGGTGACCACCCCCATTCCTTTACAAAAAGCTCCCCTTTTGGTCTCCTCACCGCCTTTGGCCAAGGAGGGTTTTGCTCCATAATTGGCTTGTTTACTGTCACTCAGAGTGGCAGAGGCAGGAGGAAAGTTTTGCTAGAAGTAAGGAAAGGGGTGTGCCTCGGAGCACTGAGGCTGCCGAGTAAACCTCCAAGTGTCTAACAACCAAGAGCACGTGTGAGAAAAAAAACACCAGGCCGACTGAAGATACCCAGCAGACCACAGGAGGGAAGCTTATGTGGGGCGCCTGGGAAAGATAGAATAACCAAAGCTTAATCTGCTCACTTCTGCTGAACAGTCAAAAGCATTACTTGGCATTGCTCTCGGCAGGGAGCCAGTGAGTGCCCTCCCAACTTGGCTTCCGTGGGCCAGGCGCTCCAGTGACACCATTCTCACTTGGCTCCAAAACCTTCCAGAGCTCCGAGAGTCCAGCAGACTGACTGCCCTGACTTTCAGGTTCTTCCCAAGGCCACGGGTGACTCGGTCTCTCCCCTGCTGACCACTGATCGGCAGAGCTTGTACCCACAGGAAGGGAACCACCTGCTGAACCAGAAGCACATCGTCTGCTCCCCAACTCAGCTTCTCTGCTCAAGGGGCTCCCTCTGCCTCAAGGACCAAGTCTCCCCAGCTTTCAAGGATCTCCCCAAATGTTCCCTCCGCTGTGAAGGTTTTCCGGGTTCCCCAGCCCCTTCCCCACCCGACCCCAAGAGGACCTGCTGGCTCCAGTACCACGCCCTAATCTCCATGCCTTGGTGCTGGCCTCCTTGAAGGCATTAGCCTCACTCCATTCTGCTCCCACGCAGGCAAGTATGTCTTGCCCTGCTTGGATCCACCTGGGGCACAAAGCACACTTCCTAGCAGATGCTTAAGAGCTATTTCTGCTGGCCTGAGTGCCCATCTCTGCCAAGGCATAGGGATTGCTGGGCAAATGGACAGTCACACGAATGGAACGCTAAGATCAGCAGACACAAAACAGGTCAGGATACGCGAGGTAGCTCATAGAGGGACGCGGCAGCCGCATCCTGGGGCCTCACCCTTCTTGAACTCCTCCAGCATGGCATCCAGCTTGGTGTCGTGGAAGACAAAGTGCACTGGGTGGTTATAGAAGCGGGTGATGGTCTTGAGCGGGGTGCAGTCATCGGGATCCACGAAGGCCAAGTCCTTGACGTAGAGGATATCGACGATGTTGGACTGCTCGTCTTCAAACACGGGGATGCGGGTGTAGCCACTCTCCATAATCTCCGACATGGTGTTAAAGTCCAGGATGGCATCGCTGCGGATCATGAAGCAGTCCTGCAGCTGGGTCATGATATCCTCCACCGTCTTGGTCCGCAGTTCCAGGGCCCCCTGGATCATGTTCAGCTCCTCTTTCACGAGGTCGTTGTAGGGCTCGGTCACCTTCAACATCTCCATCAGCTTTTCTCGATTGTAAACAGTGCGGATCTCCTGACCCAGGAAGAAGTCCAGGAGCTTGCTGATGGGGTAACTGAGGGGGAAGGTGATCAGCATAAAGAATTTGGTGAGGATGATCGTGTTGGCACCCACGGCCAGCCCGTGTCGGGAGCACAAGGCCTGAGGCACGATCTCCCCGAAGATGACAATGCCAATGGTGGAGGAGGCCACGGCCACCAGGCCGGACCCGATGAGGTTGTCTAGAAGGATGGTGAGGGAGGTGTTGACCAGCACGTTCCCCAGCAGCAGGGAGCAGAGCAAGTAGTTGCCCTTGCGACGGATGGGCTCGATCTTGCGGGCATAGCGCCGCTCCTTCTGAGTGCCACAGTTCTGCACGATGCGCAGCTCCATGGGGTCGAGGGCCATCAGCCCCAGATTGAGGCCGGAAAATATGCCCGACAGCACCAGCAGCACCATAATGATGAGGACGTGCAACCAGAGGGGCAGGAGCCTCCCAGGCTCCTCCACCATGAGGAGCAGCGAATCCTTGTCCGTCCACCTCTGCCAGGGCCCGTCCACGCTCGCTCGGGTGCACAGCGCATACAGTTTCATGTTCTCACTCCTCCGGAGGAACTTAGTGAGCACCACCAGCATCCCCGACGTGTCCCCGCGGCTCACGTTGACCAGCTTCTGGACGACCAGGTCCTTGGTGAGCTCGAGGCAGTCGGTGGAGTTGTGGAAGGTCTCGGCGTTGTCCACCTCAGTGAAGGAGATCAGGTTGCTGGAAAAGGAGTCCAGCCCCTGGCCGTACAGCCTCAGGTTCACCGTGCTGCCCTCGGACACGTAGATGATGCCATCCGTGTTTATCCCACACGATTTGTTGCAGCTCGCTAGCCTCATGCCCAGGATAGCGCTCCGCTGGGGGTCGCCCTGGCCGCGGACCCCCGGCGCCCACAGCGGCACCAGCAGCACCAGCGCGGCCAGGAGGAGGCGCCCTCGGGCCGGCCCACAGCCGGGGCGCCCGCCCCCGCCCACCGGCGCCATGTTGCTCCGGCTCGGCCGCCGCCGCTCCCCGCGCCCCGCCGCGCAGCCCCACTCGCGCCACCGCTCCTGCCGCTCCGCCGCCGCCGAGCCAACTGTCCCGGCCGCGGGCCTGACGTCAGGTCAGCGCCCCATCTGCCCCGCCCCGCGACCCACGCCTCTCATTTGCATGGGAGGCTCCGCCCCCTGGCGCGCGTCTCGGGCGTCCTCCCTTAAGGAAGTCCGGCATTTAAGGTGGCGTGGCGCGAGAGCGCGGGAGCAGCGGGAGACTCTCCGCCCCGCCCTCCTCCTCGCAAGCTTTTTCCGCCCTCTTGGCGGGTCCTGCTCTCCTCCGCGCCGATCTGCTCTGCCTATCGCACTGTCCCCTTCCGCAGCCTATCCTGGCCTCGCTTGCTGGGCTCCTTCCCCTTCCCCAAAAAACCTGCAACGGAGGCTGGGACTCTTCTGTGTAAGAACCTCCGAAGCAGCACCACGTGGTTGCTCGGGCCAGAAAATTGCTTTTCCTGCTTTAAGAAAAGAAAAGGAGAACCCCACAGCAGAGGCCTGAGGGAGGTCTTCACGTCCACAGACATTGGGGTTTTTGCCCACCTTGCCCAGAGGCCAGAAGTTGATGCCCCAGGACCAGGCCAGAGATCTCTGGGGCCAGTGGAGGGGAAATCTGGGGGACCAGATGCAGGGAATGCAGATGGAAGGAGCATGGTCTGTCATTTTCCTTTAGGACACAAATACTGAGCGCTCCGGTGCTGGGCACTTCTTCCAGGCTCAAACAATATAGCAGTGAATGAGCCAGAGATCCTGCCCGCTGGAGTCGGCAGTCTAGGATAGGAAACAGGCAATCAACAAACACATGCAAGGACTTCCCTCTTAGTCCAGCGGTTAAGAATTTGCCTGCTAGAGAAGCCTCTGTGCCGCAATGAAGACCCAATTTAGCCAAAAAAACATTTACTACATAATATTTTTTAATCCTCCCAAACAACCCTAAGATATTTCCATATCACAGATGAAGAAATTGTGTCTAGGCACAAATCAGGGCCCATCTAGACTGTTACCTTAAGAGCAGACTTGTGTGACTTCAGGAAGACAAGTTGGAATGTCTCTCAGCCCCAGCTGCTTCTTCTGTAAAATGGGGGTAAGAATGATAAGGCAAGGACTTCCGTGGTGGTCCAATTGGTTAAGAGTCCGCCTTCCAATGCAGGGAGTGTGGGTTCGATCCCAGGTCCAGGGGACTAAGATCTCACATGCCACCTAAGCCCGCAAAGCAACGAGAGAAGCCCGGCGCACTGCAAGGAAGGCTGCACGTGCCGCAGCTAAGAACTGACGTGGCCAAATCAATCAATAGAAAGCAAGAAATGCTAACAGAGCGCCACTTCACTAACCTAGTGGGAACAGCTGCCCTAGGCATGGGACAGGGCAGGACGACTCTGTGAATGCTCTTTGACTATGCAGCTGTTATTGTTATTGTTGTTGTTGCTGTTATGTCTGCCCTTCCAGGACCAAACTCCTAACCCTAGATTGTGGTGACTGACCAGCCGGGACAGCTGCGTGTGGAAACGAGCTGAGAGGCACGGCGCCAGGCCTAACCCTGAAATGACTGCTTCCTGGCCAGCCCTCCTCTGTCAGTCAGCAACTATGAATTGAGTGCCAAGCACTCAGGGTGTGGGGGAAGACCAACCGCAGCTGCCGCTCCTGTTAGCGGGGAAGGAGAAAGACAGACAAACATCCTTATAATAATCACAGAGGTGTGCTGACGAGATCAAGTACCAGGTTGACCACTGGGTCTTGAAACAAGGATTTTGCTGGCCCTGGAGATACAGAAATCCGTTTCACTCTCTACACAAACACTGGTGTCTATTTTTATAATGGCGTACTGTTTGCCAGTAAAAGCAACAATCAATACCAGCCGGAAAGAGACTAAACAGAGAGGAACAATCATATAGTGTTTAGGAAGGTGGCAGAAGGCTGATTCAAATAAGCCCTGTTACCAGGGGTAATGAGTGTGGCATCCCAGGCCAGCCTAAAGCAATCCCTTGCAGGGAGGTCCCTCACTTCATATTTCACAGGGAGCACCCAGCTTGCCAGTTTTTCAGAAAACAGGACCCTCAGGTGGGCACTGGCCAACACAGAACACAAGCAGAACCTTTGACCAGCTGTTTCCACCTGCCTCCTCCAACCAGCGTGTACCATTGCCTGGGAACAAGTGCAGTCTCAAGGGATCTTCTGCCCTCATATCTTTCCAGCCAGTTTTAGGACCAGCGCCCTCCCCCAGGGTCCTCAGAGACTCCCATTCTATTATCAACCAATTGGCTGTTTTTATTTTGCCCTTTTCAGATGTCTGTACTCAGAAGCGTTCTGTGCATGTACTGAGCCCAATGACAGAAACCAGCAAAGAGAAGGAAGAACAAACAGAAGCTTTCGAGATACTTAGGTTAAAAATACAAGGGGTGAGTCTTTCCTGATGGCTCACTGGTAAAGAATCCACCTGTCAATGCGGGAAATGCCGCTTCGATCCCTGGGTCAGAAGAGCCCCTGGAGAAGGCATACAGCCTTGCTCTGGGTTCCCAGCGTAACTTAAAGGGAAACCTGCAAGGTCCAGAATCCTCGATGTCCTGCAAATGAAAGAAGAGAAGGAATCTGTTATTAAATAGTTTATACGGTCTTAAAAAGAGAGAGAGAAAGAAGAAAGACAGAATAAAGAAATTCCTCTTTACCCTCCCAAGGCCTCTAATCTGCAGGTAAGACAAGAGTCGTTGTTGTTCAGTCACTAAGTTGTGTCCAACTCTGCGACCCCGTGGACTGCAGCACACCAGGCCTCCCTGTCCTTCACCATCTCCCAGAGTTTGCTCAGACTCACGACCATTAAGTTGATGATGCCATCCAACCATCTCACCGTCTGTCGCCCTCTTCTCCTCCTGCCTTCACTCTTTCCCAGCATCAGGGTCTTTTCCAATAATTCAGTTCTTCAAATCAGGTGGCCAAAGTATTGGATCTTCAGCTTTAGCATCTGTCCTTCTAATGAATATTCAAGGTTGATTTCCTTTAGAATTGATTGGTTTCATCTCCTTGCTGTCTGAGGGACTCCCAAGAAAAAGTCAAACGCAGTATAACCCAGAAAATGTCAGAAGAGGTATTTGAGGCCATGTTCATTCTCTGCCTGGCTTTGGTCCCTGGTTAGGGCATTTAACCTTTCCTCATCTGCAGAGTTCCCGCAGCATGGTGAGGACCACGTGGAGATGGAGGTGTCTCAATGTACAGAGCAGGAGGCCTGGGCCATGTCTGGCTCCTGTGAACCAGGCTGTGAGGCTGGCAGAGAGGGACCTGAAGTGAGAATCCTCTCCCCTTTGGGGAGCAGACCTGTTCCTCTACCTGGGGCAGAAGCCTTTACTCACCTGAGTTTCCTCCATTTGCAAGTAAGGAGTTTAGAGAGGATCCTTCTCTGAGGGGTCCTGATACCTGACCCCCCCAAGCCTCACAAAGCACTCCATTCTTTATTAATTTATTATTATTACTATTTATTTGACTGTACCGGGTCTTAGCTGTGGCATTTGGGATCTTAATTAATCTTAATAGTGGCATGCAGGATCTAGTTCCCAGACCAGGAATCAAACCTGGGCTCCCTGCATTGGGATCAGGTGTCTTAGCTGCTGGACTGCCAGGGAAGTCCCCCTAAGCACTCTATTCTTGACATGGGCCTGAAGTGTTCTTTCCCGGCCCTATGGCAGCATGTCTACAGCTCCTATGTCTGTGTGTTTTTTTAATATATATGTTTTTCTTAATATATATATTTTTTATTGAAGTATAGTTAACTTACAATGTTTCAGGTACCCAACAAGGTGATTTGGATCTATATATACACATATATTGGAGAAGGCAATGGCACCCCACTCCAGTACTCTTGCCTGGAAAATCCCATGGATGAAGGAGCCTGGTGGGCTGCAGTCCATGGGGTTGCTAAGAGTCGGACACAACTGAGCAACTTCACTTTCACTTTTCACTTTCATGCATTGGAGAAGGAAATGGCAACCCACTCCAGTGTTCTTGCTTGGAGAATCCCAGGGATGGGGGAGCCTGGTGGGCTGCCGTCTGTGGGGTCGCACAGAGTCGGACATGACTTAAGCGACTTGGTAGCAGCAGCAGCAACAGACACATAAATTACTCTCAGACTATTTTCCATTAGGTTATTACAAGATATTGACTATAGTTCCCCGTGCTATATAGTAAATGTTTGTTCTTGTTGCATATCTATTTTTTAAATTAGAAATCTAGCATTCTATTCATACTAAGTCAAATAAGTAGACTCAAAATGCCATTAATATTTTAGGCAAAAGTTCATAAGTTTTCTCATATGTATATATTATACATAGTATTTATATATACTTGCATGCCAGGTACTTCAGTTGTGTCTGACTCTTTGCAACCCTATGGATTGTAGCCTGCCAGGCTTACATGGAATTCTCCAGGCAAGAACACTTGAATACAAGAATGTATTCAAATGCCCACTAGTGCCACCTGGGAAGCCCTCACTATTTATATATATGTATACAAAAGTTTTTCTACTACACTTGATAAAGGTTTGAAAAAGAACATCAGAAAAAAGAAGAGATGGAGAAATTGGAAAACGTAAACTAAATGAGCCAGGAGCACTAGCATGTCTGCAGCTCCCGTGGTTGAGTCCACTCCTCTCTGGTCCTGTGCAGGGAGACAACCTTAAAGGTTTCTGCCCTTTCTAGACCTGGCATTGTGCTGACACTGAGGATCCTTGGTGAGCAAGGTCTTGGATCAGTGACCTGGGGTCTCCTGCCCCTCCCTACTCCCTAGGCTGGGATCCTCCCAGGCTGATTTCTTTGCCCTCTTCAACCTCTGGGTCTACACAATGGGGAGCTGCGGGCAGAACAGCTGCCCGTCTGCTGGTGGACTGCCACAGCCCCCACGCTGGACAGAGCCCTCAAGGATGCTGTGGGGCTGGCGTATGAGAGCCTGGATAGCAGCAGAGTGAGACACGTGCCATCCTCAGTACATGCTGTGAGGACTTCCTAGTGGTCCAGTGGTTAAGGATCTGCCTTCTAGTCCAAGGGACGCAGGTTTGATTCCTGGTTGGGGAACTAAGATCCAACATGCCACAGAGCAACTAAGCTCTCACACCACAACTAGAGAGTAGCCTGCACACTACAGCAAAGATCCTGCATGTTACAGCTAAGACCCAATATGGGCAAAAATAAATAAATTAACATTTTAAAAATACATGCCACGGCCTGTTCACCACTGTCTGTAAGTCTACAGTAACTGAGCATTGCAAGATAGATCTGTGCTATTTAATTGTTTCAGAATGGAAGGGGCAGTCATCCCTCCTCTGAGGGATGAAGCGAGCATGGAGTTAGCTGGATGCTGCTCTTTTCCGGGGGGAGGCACGCCTAGGGGCATGTGGAATCTTAGTTCCCTGACCAGGGACTGAACCCATGCTCCCCGGCGTTGGAAGCCCAGAATCCTAACCGCTGGACTGCCAGGAAAAAATGTCCCTGGATGCTGCCTTGACTCACATTCCAACTCAGGTCATCCCAGGGAGTGGGGACATGGGGACCCTGTGTGTGAGAAGGGCTCTTCATTGAGCCAGAGAAGTGGATGAAGACATCAGGTCAGTGCATCCAGGCCCATAAAAGGATCTGCCTCTGGCAGGCAGTCAAGTGCCAGAGTGGCAAGGGGGAGGAGCGTTTGTATTCACTGGGTAGGCTTTGATGAAGCGAGCATGGAGTTAGCTGGATGCTGCTCTTTTCCGGGGGGAGGCACGCCTAGGGGCATGTGGGATCTTAGTTACCCGACCAGGGACTGAACCCATGCTCCCCGGCATTGGAAGCCCAGAATCCTAACCGCTGGACTGCCAGGAAAAAAAGTCCCTGGATGCTGCCTTGACTCACATTCCAACTCAGGTCCTCCCAGGGAGTGGGGACATGGGGACCCTGTGTGTGAGAAGGGCTCTTCATTGAGCCAGAGAAGTGAATGAAGACATCAGGTCAGTGCATCCAGGCCCATAAAAGGATGTGACTCACATTCCAACTCAGGTCCTCCCAGGGAGTGGGGACATGGGGACCCTGTGTGTGAGAAGGGCTCTTCATTGAGCCAGAGAAGTGAATGAAGACATCAGGTCAGTGCATCCAGGCCCATAAAAGGATGTGCCTCTGGCAGGCAGTCAAGTGCCAGAGTGGCAAGGGGGAGGAGCGTTTGTATTCACTGGGTAGGCTTCCTGCAGGTTGCTCTCTTTTGGGACAGGCCCACAGGAGGCAGGATGCCCCACTATTCAGGGGATTCAGGTGGAGCTCTGGAGGCCCAATCCGCGGGTTGGCTTGTCCACAGACCACTTGTATGACCTAGGATTCTGGGATATCCTTGAGTGCCTAGTGAGAGGAAGTCTTGCCCATGGTGAGAGCTCAATACATGATCAGTAACCATGACGACAATGGGAAAGAGGTAGCCAGGATTTTCAGAGGATATGCAGATGTCCTTAGCTCCCCTACGTCTCCCCATCCAACTCCAGCCAGTCTTCTTGTCCTTTCCCTTCCCTTTCCTGCAGAGGGAGAAAATCAGTTGAGGATGAGCGGGAGGTCACTGAGGCGTGAACAGGACCACATGGAGGCCCTGTGGGCCTCCGTGGGAAAGGAAGCAGGGGAGCTGGTGGAGTGTAAGTGCAGGGAGTGTCACGCACTGCTGGGAGGGAGAGAAGGTTCTCCCTCGGGATCCTGATCAGATAGACCTAACACCACGCAAGCTCAGGCTTGGGGAGCCCCTGCTAACCCAGGGACCCCTTGAGAACCCCAGGCAGCGCTGGATGTGAGGGCGGCCCTCAGTCAGGCCCAGGCCTCTGCCCCCGTCCCTCTCCCCTGCTTCCCTCCCCCGTGAGAAGTACTGGGACACCTGTCCCCAGGACTGGCAACCCCAGCAAGCTTTCCCTTCTGCCTCCCAAAACACAAAGACTGCCCCCCCTTTTTGATGTGGATCATTTTTTTAAAGTCTGTATTCGATTTGCTACACTATTTCTTCTGTTTTATGCTTTTTTGGCAGAGAGCCATGTGGGATCTTAGCCCCCAGACCAGGGGTTGAACCTGAACCCGAACCTGCACCCCCACCCGCACTGGAAGCGGAAGTCTCTTAACCACTGGACTACCAGTCCCAAGACCCTTTACTATTTTAACAAAGTAATGGCTCATTACTAGAGAAAAACTAGGAAGAGCAAGATAACAAACCCTGAGTATTTACAGAGACTTAAGAGCGGCTTTCAGTCCTTGTCCCTAGTCTCTGACTCTTTCTCGGGGGAAATGTCACGGGCTTTGAACCTCACCACCTGGTAAACTGGTGCAAAGTGCTTGGCCTCTTACGGCGTTGGTTTCTCCACTTTACAGATGAAGATCATAATAACATTTTACTGATTTCCAGTAACTCTTTTGTAGACTGAAGACCTGCTTAAACTGATGATAATAATGATCAAAATGATGACCATGATGTCTATCCAGAACAAGAATTCATATAGCTAAAAGAGGAAAATTGAAAAAAAAAATATGAACAAGAAACTTTTCTTGATGTATTAAAAGAACCAAATAAGTCCGAGGGTGAAAGTTTTGCTCTGGAAACTTCCCTTGTGGTCCAGTGGCTGAGGCTCTGAGCTCCCAATGTAGGGAGCCCTGATCAAGGAACTGGATCCCACACTCCATAACTGAAGATTCTGCATGAAGACCCCACACAGCCAAATAAATAAATGAAAAAAAAAATTTTTTTTAAGCATTGCTCTGTAAACCTTGGTTTATTTCCCTTTACCCAGGCTAGGACTTTCATATTACTGTACCCTTCATTCGTTTCTCCATTTGTGTATTTTTTATATTTTTACTAGGCTTATAAAATAACTGAGTTATACATGTTCATTGAAATAAATTCAAATAGCACAGGGTGTATAAAGTAAAACACGAAAGTCCCCCTCACCCCCTTTCCACTGCCCAGGGGCTGTCTTTCTGCAAAGTATTCCGCCACTCTCTGCCTTCTTCATTTTCATCTCTCCCCTACTCTGGACTGGAGGTCAATTCCCACTGGGCCGAGAACACTTCAAGGGCAAAAACTGTCATAGTCATCTCTATATCCAGAATATTCAGCATTCCATATGTGTCTGTAGAATGAATTGGATTTTCCTTAAAAAGAGGATGGGAAAAACACCACTGGGGGCCAAGGATGGGAAATGAGAGGAAAGCATTTAGCCAGTAGCTTTATGTATAAAATTGTAACTGAGAAAACGGTTTCATATTTGCCCCTTGATATCATTTCTCCTCTACTCTATTTCTTAAAAAAGAAAAATCTGATCTTGACCCAACTAAACTGATGGCTTAACAGATTCACAACTTGAAAAACACTAGTCTCAGGCACTGCTCATGAGCATCCACTGGAATTCCCTTTGGGAGTGCCTATGAGGATGGTGGGAATTAGAAGACTTTCTTTGTAAATGGCCCTCACACCCACAGTGCGTGCCATAATCCACACGTGGCAATAAATCAGCCCAGCAGATCAGTGAGCCAAGTTCCTGATTCCCGAATCTTATTGGTTCCCAGACTGACCCAGAAAGGAGACAGCCTTTCAGATATTTATTCCCAAGAGCTCAAACAACTGCCAAGTCACCAAACACCTATGGAGCCTTCAGCAACCAGCTCATCTTGCAGGCCTCAGGTTTTTATCTTTAACCTGAGGGAACCAGATCAGATAATTAGGTTCTATTCCAATTTAAAGTCTCTGATCTTGGATTCTTCCTGGGTAACCAAGGGAGGAAGGTAAAGGCCAGACCAGCAAGATTAGAGGTAGTAGTGGGCCTCTGTTGTTCTGATCTGCTCAGCTTCCTTCCCCTTCTCCTGAAAATGGCACCTCCCTTTTTCTCTGGGGCTTTCCTGATAGCTCAGAGGGTAAAGACTATGTCCACAATGTAGAAGGCCAGGCTTCCTGATCCCTGGGTCAGGAAGATCCTCTGGAGAAGGGAATGACTACCCACTCCAGTGTTCTTGCCTGGAGAATTCCATGGACAGAGGACCCTGGTAGGCTATAGTCCATGGGGTCACAAAGAGTCAGACACAACTGAGCAACTAACACTTTCATACTTTTCCTATGGGAACCTGTCCCACCAGCATTCTCATGGTTTCTAGTGGAGGTGGGCAACTGACCAGGCCTGAACCAAAGTACCCTAGGCCACAACAGTTGACCTAGTGTGGGCAGGACACCAAGAAAGGCCAACTAGGAGCCTGGCCTAGGTTTTATAAATAGCAGAAACATGAAAGTGTTAGCCACTCCGTGTCCAACTCTGTGCGGTCCCATGGACTGTAGCCTCCAGGCTCCTCTATCCATGGAGTTCTCCAAGCAAGAATACTGGAATGGGTTGCCATGCCCTCCTCCAGGGGATCTTCCCCAACCAGGGATTGAAACCCAGGTCTCCTGAATTGGCAGGCGGATTCTTTACTGCTAAGCCACCAGTGAACCCTAGGAGGCAATTCAAATGTGAAGGGACGGGTAGCCATTAACCAAAAAAGCTCCCATCTAGTGAGTACTATGTCCCAGGCGCTGGCCTTTGACCTCCTTTTCTCATTTAAATATTTGTAGCAATTTCATGAATAGGGTTATTATTATTATTCTCTTTTTACAGATAGAAAAATCAGGTCCCAAAGAGGTAAAATAACTTGCCCAAGGTCATATAGCTAGGCAAGGTCAACAGAGCTATGTCCTGAAACTGAAACATGTCTACTGCTGATGCTTTCCAAGCTGTCGTTTTCACTGAGAAGTGCTGAAACCAAAGGGCATCATAAGTCCTCACGACAGAAAACAGAAATCTTTATTATAAAACAGACATACATGTGTGCTAAGATGCTTAGTCCTATCTGACTCTTTGCGACCCTATGGGCTGTCGCCTGCCAGGCTCCTCTGTCCATGGGAGTCTCCAGGCAAGAATACTGGAGTGAGTTGCTATGCCTTCCTCCAGGGGATCTTCCCCACCCGGGGATTGAAGCTGCATCTCATATCTCCTGCATTGGCAGGTGAGTTCTTTTCCACTAGTACCACCTGGGAAGCCCAGACATGCATGTGTATGGTTGTTTAAAGAAATTCTAAATGGAATACAATTTAAAGAAATAGAGCCATATTTTTAGAACTGGGCTTCTTGCACATTAATCTTCAGGTTTTGTCCGTTAGTGTTTAGTCTAACCTTGACTTCTTGGCTTCCTCCCAGAGCCAACAAACCTCTACATGACTTTGGAGATGGCCATCATCAGACTGACTTAGAACTTCGAACCAGGTTGATTCCCAAAGACAAAGGATGGCTTCCCTAGACCCCATGGCTCCCAGTCACCCTGAAGAGCCTGCCACTGCTGTGATGGGCTCTGAATTCCCTGCACAGAATGGGAATGTCCAACCTCATCCACCTCCTCCCACGGCTTCTCTTGTAGCTGTAGCTCAGCTGTACCTACGCACTGCCCCACTCATCCGGCTCCTGGAGAGGTCAGGGCTCCTCCATCCATCCATCTTCCGCAGGAAGGAGAATGAGGAAAATTATACCCAACAAAGCCTTTACTTGGCTGTTTGACCTTCAAAGCTATGTGTCTTAGTTGCTCAGTTGTGTCCGACTCTTTGTGGCCCCATGGACTGTATGCAGCCCACCAGGCTCCTCTCCGTGGGATTCTTCAGAAAGGAAAACAGGAGTGGGTTGCCATTCCCTTCTCCAGGGGATCTCCCCAACCCGGGGATCGAATGCTGGTCTCCTGCATTGCAGGCAGATTCTTTACCATCTGCACTACCAGGGAAGTCCTATAAAACTACAGCTTATTGTATAGAAACCCTAGTGATAACATTTCCACATTACACAACTTCCACTCTGCCCCCCAGATCCCCGAGCAATATCCTCAAGTAAGCCAGTGGTTTCCACTTCATTTAGAAAGCAACTCTGACGGAGGTACTTTCTTCCAGAGGGACCAGAACACAGTCCAGTACACCGCGGACAAGGCATAACAAAGCCTTCCAAACAATAGTAATTTCTGTACTTAAGGCACTCTTTAGAGTCAGCAAGGTGCTTGTGCGTCTTTTATGCATTCTTTAGTTTAATGCAGTCAGCAATCCAGTGTGGTAAGTTTCATCACCCCCAGTTTACAGATAAGGAATTTGAGGCTCAGAGAGATTATATAATTTGCCCAAGGTCATACAGTGGAGCTGGGTTTCCAAAGGGCAGAGGTTTTCATTCCAACTCAAATATGCCAGGGTTCTCCTCCCTCCCCCACCCGCAGCCTGCAATTCTTGATGACACTTATGTCCCAACTCTGTGACAAACAGGCCTCCTCGGGATGCCTAGAGGCCATCCCTAATCTGTAGGCGTTCTGCCACTTCATCGAGTCATTGCAGATCTGAGTTCTGGTCCTTAGGACAATGACTTTTATTAATTCACTGATGAGTTCATAGATTGGGAAGGGTGGGCCGCACTAATGAAACACATAGCTAAGTGGTCAACCCAAATGTGAATTTCCTTTTTAAATTAATGTATTCTTGGCTCTGCTGGA
The DNA here is from genome assembly GCA_006410675.1 of Oreotragus oreotragus. NCBI lineage: Eukaryota > Metazoa > Chordata > Mammalia > Artiodactyla > Bovidae > Oreotragus > Oreotragus oreotragus. Next base: position 100,417 of record SJYX01004265.1, on the reverse strand, counting down.
TCTTCATTGCTGCTCGTGGACTGCCTTTAGTTGCCGCAAGTAGGGGCTTCTCTTTGATTTTGTTCACAGGCTTCTCACTGGCGTGGCTACTCTCACTGGGCAGCACAGGCTCTAGGCACGTGGGCTTCAGTAGCTAGTTGCAGTTCCCGGGCTCTAGAGCGCAGGCTCAGTCACTGTGGGGCATGGGCTTAGCTGCTCCTAGGCATATGGGATCTTCCTCCATGAGGGATCAAACTCTCATGTTCTGCATTAACAGGCAGATTCTTTACCACTGAGCCACCAGAGAAGCTCCCAAATATAAATCTCTTAACTAATATACTAATATTTACAATATACAAATATACTAGTACTGATTTCTTAATATGTGTGTGTATGTTCATTCGTGTCCGGCTCTTTGTGACCCCACAGACTGTAGTCCACCAGTTTCCTCTGTCCGTGGAATTTTCCAGGTAAGAATACTGGAGCAGGTTGCCATTTCCCCCTCCAGGGGATCTTCCTGACCCAGGGACTCAAACCCACTTCTCTTGTCTCCTGCATTGGCAGGTGGATTCTTTCTCACTGTATCACCTGGGAAGCTCAATTTCTTAATATCCTGAGAAATTAAACTGCTAAGAGTCTATAAAACAATTGTGCTTCAAATAAAAAATTTTAAAAACTGCTAAAAGGGTTAGAGTCTTCAGTGGGAAATCCTCATGGATATATTAGTAAAATAGGCTTGATTTGAATATCTAACACAGGACATTTGGAAATAGCCTCTCTCTTCATGCGATGAGTTGACTCATTGGAAAAGACTCTGATGCTGGGAGGGATTGGGGGCAGGAGGAGAAGGGGACAACAGAGGGTGAGATGGCTGGATGGCATCACTGACTCGATGGACGTGAGTCTGAGTGAACTTCGGGAGTTGCTGATGGACAGGGAGGCCTGGTGTGCTGCCATTCATGGTGTCGCAAAGAGTCGGACACAACTGAGCGACTGAACTGAACTGGACAGAACTGATACACCCTGACATATTTTCATCCCTTGAGTCTTCTTTTTTCTAGATTGTAAACTCCTTTCTTTTCAGTTATGACAATATTGTTTTGGATGGGTCACAATGATCTTTATAGGTTATAGGTAATCACAGTTTTCATTTTCTTCAGGAAATTTAGAAAACACCACATACACACTCACAAATGTATACCCAGCACATTTCCTAATCATCTCCAAAGGAGATTTTATAAAGCTTTTTATTATGGCAACTGTCAAACATCTGTAAAGCTAGAGGGAATCCCCATACATTCATAACTCAGTTTAAACATTTATTAATATCCTCCTGCCTTTTTTTTTTTAATCTATCCTACCCTAGCCCGAACACACACCATATTCCCCCAGGGTATTTTAAAGTAACTCCAAGCTAAGCTTCAACAGTACTTGAACCCAGAACTTCCATATGGTCAAACTGGATTTAGAAAAGGAACCAGAGATCAAACTTCCAGCATTCATTGGATCATCAAAAAAGCAACAGAATTCCGTAAAACATCTACTTCTGCTTCATTGACTACACTAAAGCCTTTGACTGTGTGGATCACAATAAACTGTGGAAAATTCTGAAAGAGGTGGGAATACCAGACCACCTGACCTGCCTCCTGAGAAACCTGTATGCAGGTCAGGAAGCAACAGATAGAACCGGATGTGGAACAAGGAAGTCAAAGTAGTAGTGGTGCCGTTAGTCACTCAGTCGTGTCCGACTCTCTGCGATCCCACGGACCACAGCCCACCAGGCTCCTCTGTCCACGGGATTCTCCAGGCAAGAACGCTGGAGGGGACTGCCATTCCCTTCTCCAGAGGGTCTTCCTGACCCAGGGATGGAACCCGGGTCTCCCGCACTGCAGGCAGATTCTTTACCACTTGAGCTATAGGGAAGACCCTATGGAACAACAGACTGGTTCTAAATTGGCAAAGCAGTACATCAAGGCTGTATATTGTCACCCTGCTTATTTAACTCATATGCAGAGGACATCATGAGAAACTCTGGGCTGGATGAAGCACAAGCTGGAATCAAGATTGCCGGGAGAAATATCAATAACCTCAGATATGCAGATGACACCACCCTTATGGAAGAAATCAAAGAAGAAATAAAGAGCCTCTTGATGAAAGTTAAAGAAGAGAGTGAAAAAACTGGCTTAAAACTCAACATTCAGAAAATTAAGATCATGGCATCCGGTCCCATCACTTTATGGCAAATAGAGGGGGAAACAATGGAAACAGTGAGAGACTTTATTTTGGGGGGCTCCAAAATCACTGCAGATGGTGACTGCAGCCACGAAATTAAAAGACGCTTGCTCCTTGGAAGAAAAGCTATGACCAACCTAGACAGCATATTAAAAAGCAGAGACATTACTTTGCCAACAAAGGCCTGTATAGTCAAAGCTATGGTTTTTCCAGTAGTTTTCCATGGATGTGAGAGTTGGACCATAAAGAAAGAATTGATGCTTTTGAACTGTTGAGTTGGAGAAGACTCTTGAGAGTCCCTTGGACTGCAAGGAGATCAAACCAGTCAATCCTAAAGGAAATCATTCCCATCACTTTATGGCAAATAGAGGGGGAAACAATGGAAACAGTGAGAGACTTTATTTTGGGGGGCTCCAAAATCACTGCAGATGGTGACTGCAGCCACGAAATTAAAAGACGCTTGCTCCTTGGAAGAAAAGCTATGACCAACCTAGACAGCATATTAAAAAGCAGAGACATTACTTTGCCAACAAAGGCCTGTATAGTCAAAGCTATGGTTTTTCCAGTAGTTTTCCATGGATGTGAGAGTTGGACCATAAAGAAAGAATTGATGCTTTTGAACTGTTGAGTTGGAGAAGACTCTTGAGAGTCCCTTGGACTGCAAGGAGATCAAACCAGTCAATCCTAAAGGAAATCAATCCTGAATATTCATTGGCAGGACTGATGCTAAAGCTGAAGCTCCAATACTTTGGCCACCTGATGCGAAGAGCCAACTCATTGGAAAAGACCCAGATGCTGGGAAAGACTGAAGAAAGGAGGAGAAGGGGACAACAGAGGACGAAATAGTTGCCTGGTATCACCAACTCCATAGACATGAGTCTGAGCAAGTTCTGGGAGATGGTGAAGGACAGGGAAGCCTGGCGTGCTGCAGTCCGGGGTTGCAAATAGTTAGACAGAACTGAGCGACTGAACAATGACTGATCCTTATCTCTAAATTCAGGTGCTATAAGCTGCTTGAAATTTACTCTGCTAACTGAGAACAAATGTCCTCATCTGAAAGTAGAGCAGCGGCTGCCTTGTCCACCACACCAAGTCCTTGTGATGTTAAAATGAGACACTGGAGAGGGCTGTGGGTCCGGAAATTGGCTGGGGCAGATTCTCTGGGGGGTAAATTTTGAAACCATATCCCTGGGCCCTACCCCAGACTTATGAATCAGGTGTCCGGGAGTGAGTCTCAGCCAACTGTGCATAGCAAAAGCACTCCAGGCTATATAAAACTGTGACTTGTTAGGAAGTCAGAATTTATGCATTGCCACTGGTTAATGTTCGAGCTACTGTCCCTTTCTGTCCTCCAGAGTCTGCTGGGAATGCGGGAGGTGGAGCCAGGTCAGATGTAACTACAGGGCTGAAGATGAGCCCAACCACAAGGCTCAACCTGGATTTCTGAGGATCAAGGAATGGTCTACCTGGAAGAATAGAAGTCTTGATGTTAAACTTTGCTCTGTGTCCTAGACTTGGGTGAGATTTAAGTGGAATGTCAAGGTTTAGAACTGAAGGGTGGTACTAACACAATATTGTGAATGCTTTAATTTAAAGAAAAAAAAGAACTGAAGGATGGGAGAGAGAAGAAAGGATGGGGCCAAGCTTCTACCTGGAGTCTCTTTCATGGCAGGACTGATGCTAAAGCTGAAGCTCCAATACTTTGGCCACCTGATGCGAAGAGCATTAGGGGAGCATTAGGCTTCCAGGTGCTCTTGAGTGGAGGTGCCTGTCTGATTTTGAAGACAGGAAGCTAGGAATTATCCAGAACTCCAGAATGCACAGTTCACTTTGTACATGAATGCCCCCTCCCTGGAGACGTGCAACACTAGGTCATGATTCCATGGAGTAAAGAGGAATACTAGGCAGCTGAAAGGGTGATGCTAGTGGTAAAGAACCTGCCTGCCAATGCAGGAGACACAAGAGACGTGGGTTTGATCCCTGAGTTGGGAAGATCCCCTGGAGAAGGAAGTGACAAACTTCTCCAGTATTCTTGCCTGGGAAATCCCATGGACAAAGGAGCCTGGTAGGCTGCAGTCCATAGGGTCACAAAGAACTGGACATGACTGAAGTGACTTAGCACGAAAGGGTGGTAGGTCAAGACCTGACCCCGCTTTCAGAAGTTGTGTCCGTGTGTGTCGGGCCATGCTGGAGGGGGACATGGCTCCTTTTTCTCTTTCCCTCCACCTCCCCTCCACACCTGGACATGTTGAGCTCTGTCTGAACCCTGTAATTCTGGAAAGCAGCTGCAGTCAAGCAATGCCTTCCCTGTTTTTGTGTCCCCTCTCCACCCCATTTTGAGTTCTGAAAATGACTAACCTTAAAGGAAGTTAGTTACAGAATATTCTCTTAGTAGAATATTCCAAGATAAGACTCACTTCCACACTTCCTCACTGACTCAGATGAGATTCTCTCCAGCCTTCATTGTGATGGCTCCTTGTTTACCTGCCCCTATAAAACCCCAGGTCTCCCTCTTATCCTGTGATACATTCCTCACTAGTGAGCATTCCCCTTTTTGCAACAGTCTGATTTATGGTCCTGTGCATTTTGTCTTTCACACCCTTCTTTTATTCCTTTTTTATTAATTATAATGAATTTTATAATGAGAGATCTCCTGACATAATCTACAAAAAATCCAGCTGACAGGCTCCCCAACAATGTGAATGTACTTAATGCCTCTGAACCATATACTTAACGATGGTTAAAATGGAAAATCTTATTTTATGTCTATTTTACCACCATAAAAAAATTCCAGCTGACAGAGAAATACAATGGACATTGTTTATTAAAAACAATTAGAATCCCTACTATGTGCCGGGTGATGGGTTAAAGAGTCAGGAAGTGGGTGGGGCCTGGGATAGGAAATGAGTAAGATGTGTTCCCTGCGGTCCAGGAGCACCCAGACTTGCTGGGGCAACAAACACATACTCTACTAATTGAGCTCCATAATTCAGGATGACACACATTGTAATAGACACTTGTAGATGGACTTGATGCACGCTGAGCAGGGCCTTGAATGTTACACCAGGGAGTTTGAATTTTAACTCCTTGTAATTGGAGGCATGAATGATTTTAAAGCCAGGATATGACACAAATAGATTCATTCAGTTCCTAAGGTTTTATCCTTCCGTCATGTGCTTTGTGTAAAGATCAATGGCTGTGACAACTTTAATTTTAAAAAGTTGATCCCTCATAAAACAGGCTCATATTCATGTGTTTGTGTGTTCAGTCGCCTCAGTCACATCTGAATCTTTTCGATACCGTGACTATAGCCTGCCCGGCTTCTCTGTCCATGGGATTATCTTGGCAAGAATGCTCAAAAGTGAAGTGAAAGTTGCTCAGTTGTGTCTGACTCTTTACGACCCCATGGACTATACAGTCCATGAAATTTTCCAGGCCAGAATACTGGAGTGGGTAGCCAGCCATTCCCTTCTGAAGTGGATTGCAACTCCCTGCTCCAGGTTCCTCATCTGAAAGTAGAGCAGCGGCTGCCTTGTCCACCACACCAAGTCCTTGTGATGTTAAAATGAGAGACTGGAGAGGGCTGTGGGTCCGGAAATTGGCTGGGGCAGATTCTCTGGGGGGTAAGTTTTGAAATCGTATCCCTGGGCCCTACCCCAGACTTATGAATCAGGTGTCCGGGAGTGAGTCTCAGGCAACTGTGCATAGCAAAAGCACTCCAGGCTATATAAAACTGTGACTTGTTAGGAAGTCAGAATTTACGCATTGCCACTGGTTAATGTTCGAGCTACTGTCCCTTTCTGTCCTCCAGAGTCTGCTGAGAATGCGGGAGGTGGAGCCAGGTCAGATGTAACTACAGGGCTGAAGATGAGCCCAACCGCAAGGCTCAACCTGGATTTCTGAGGATCAAGGAATGGTCTACCTGGAAGAATAGAAGTCTTGATGTTAAACTTTGCTCTGTGTCCTAGACTTGGGTGAGATTTAAGTGGAGTGTCAAGGTTTAGAACTGAAGGGTGGTACTAACACAATATTGTGAATCAACTATGCTTTAATTTAAAGAAAAAAAAGAACTGAAGGATGGGAGAGAGAAGAAAGGATGGGGCCAAGCTTCTACCTGGAGTCTCTTTCATGGCAGGACTGATGCTAAAGCTGAAGCTCCAATACTTTGGCCACCTGATGCGAAGAGCATTAGGGGAGCATTAGCCTTCCAGGTGCTCTTGAGTGGAGGTGCCTGTCTGATTTTGAAGACAGGAAGCTAGGAATTATCCAGAACTCCAGAATGCACAGTTCACTTTGTACATGAATGCCCCCTCCCTGGAGACGTGCAACACTAGGTCGTGATTCCATGGAGTAAAGAGGAATATTAGGCAGCTGAAAGGGTGATGCTAGTGGTAAAGAACCTGCCTGCCAATGCAGGAGACACAAGAGACGTGGGTTTGATCCCTGAGTTGGGAAGATCCCCTGGAGAAGGAAGTGACAAACTTCTCCAGTATTCTTGCCTGGAAAATCCCATGGACAGAGGAGCCTGGTAGGCTGCAGTCCATAGGGTCACAAAGAATTGGACATGACTGAAGTGACTTAGAACGAAAGGGTGGTAGGTCAAGACCTGACCCCGCTTTCAGAAGTTGTGTCCGTGTGTGTCGGGCCATGCTGGAGGGGGACATGGCTCCTTTTTCTCTTTCCCTCCACCTCCCCTCCACACCTGGACATGTTGAGCTCTGTCTGAACCCTGTAATTCTGGAAAGCAGCTGCAGTCAAGCAATGCCTTCCCTGTTTTTGTGTCCCCTCTCCACCCCATTTTGAGTTCTGAAAATGACTAACCTTAAAGGAAGTTAGTTACAGAATATTCTCTTAGTAGAATATTCCAAGATAAGACTCACTTCCACACTTCCTCACTGACTCAGATGAGATTCTCTCCAGCCTTCATTGTGATGGCTCCTTGTTTACCTGCCCCTATAAAACCCCAGGTCTCCCTCTTATCCTGTGATACATTCCTCACTAGTGAGCATTCCCCTTTTTGCAACAGTCTGATTTATGGTCCTGTGCATTTTGTCTTTCACACCCTTCTTTTATTCCTTTTTTATTAATTATAATGAATTTTATAATGAGAGATCTCCTGACATAATCTACAAAAAATCCAGCTGACAGGCTCCCCAACAATGTGAATGTACTTAATGCCTCTGAACCATATACTTAACGATGGTTAAAATGGAAAATCTTATTTTATGTCTATTTTACCACCATAAAAAAATTCCAGCTGACAGAAATACAATGGACATTGTTTATTAAAAACAATTAGAATCCCTACTATGTGCCGGGTGATGGGTTAAAGAGTCAGGAAGTGGGTGGGGCCTGGGATAGGAAATGAGTAAGATGTGTTCCCTGCGGTCCAGGAGCACCCAGACTTGCTGGGGCAACAAACACATACTCTACTAATTGAGCTCCATAATTCAGGATGACACACATTGTAATAGACACTTGTAGATGGACTTGATGCACGCTGAGCAGGGCCTTGAATGTTACACCAGGGAGTTTGAATTTTAACTCCTTGTAATTGGAGGCATGAATGATTTTAAAGCCAGGATATGACACAAATAGATTCATTCAGTTCCTAAGGTTTTATCCTTCCGTCATGTGCTTTGTGTAAAGATCAATGGCTGTGACAACTTTAATTTTAAAAAGTTGATCCCTCATAAAACAGGCTCATATTCATGTGTTTGTGTGTTCAGTCGCCTCAGTCACATCTGAATCTTTTCGATACCGTGACTATAGCCTGCCCGGCTTCTCTGTCCATGGGATTATCTTGGCAAGAATGCTCAAAAGTGAAGTGAAAGTTGCTCAGTTGTGTCTGACTCTTTACGACCCCATGGACTATACAGTCCATGAAATTTTCCAGGCCAGAATACTGGAGTGGGTAGCCAGCCATTCCCTTCTGAAGTGGATTGCAACTCCCTGCTCCAGGGGCTCTTCCTAATCTATGGATTGAACCCAAGTCTCCTGCAGCTCCTGCACTGGTGTAGGTGGATTCTTTACCTAGGAAGCCCTCATGGTCATGTATCTCCTATTAAATACATTTATGCTCAAGAAAGAAGGATTTAACTTTGATTAGGTCTATCAGGAAGACAAGCAAACGCTGTGTAAGAAATGTTCTTGGAACACTGAAAGCTCAGAGTGCCTGAAGAGAGTCAGGGAAGGCTTTCAGAGGAAGTGGATTGGGGAAAAGAAGAGGGAACCGGGAAACTGGAGTATATAGATGAAGGACGGGGGCCGTGGGTCAGATGGCAGAGGGCTTTGTGTGCTAACCGGAGGGGCCCGGATCTCTTCCTCACAGGTGATGGTGAACCCTCATTTGTGTGTGTGCTCAGTTGGGTCCGGCTCTTTTCAACCCCATGAACTGTAGCCTGCCAAGCTCCTCATGTCCATGAAATTTTTCAGGGAAGAATGCTGCAGTGAGTTGCAATTTTCCTCCTCCAGGGGAATTTACCAACCCAGGGATTGAACTTGCATCTCTTGCATCTCCTGCGTTAGCAGGCAGATTCTTTGTCACTAGCGCCACCTGGGAACCATCATGGGCTCTGTTAATAAGGATGATTCTTGGACTGCAGGGAGATCAAACCAGTCAGCCCTAAAGGAAATCCACTGAATATTCATTGGAAAGACTGGTGCTGAAGCTTCAGCACTTTGGCCACCTGATGTGAAGAGCCCACTCACTGAAAAAGACCCTGATCCTGGGAAAGACTGACGACAAAAGGAGAAGAAGGTGGCGGAGGATGAGATGGTGAGATAGCATTGCTGACTCAATAGACATGAGTTTGAGCAAACTCTGGGAGGCAGTGAAGGACAGGGAAGCCTGGCGTGCTGCAGTCCATGGGGTCGCAAAGAGTGGGACAAGACTTAGGTTCTAAACAGAAGCAGCGCTTACAACTGGCCAGACACCACTCTAATAGCTTTATCAACACGGACTGGCTTAGCCCGGACACGCGGGAAAGAGCGTGGCTATATGGTTTAGATCACCTGGATGGCCACGTTGATGATGGTGGCCAGAACAGTTGGGACACTTGTTGCTGTTCAGCAGAAAGACAAAGGGAGGGATGGAAAGGCTGGGCTGGCTCTGAGGAATAATTAAGACTAAAACCATCAGTTAGTTATTGGTTGGGTAATGGAATCGGTGCGGAAGAGAATGGAAGCTGGCATCAATCTCAGTTTTTTTTGGCTTCAGGGCTGGAGATATGATTATACTAACAGGTAAAGGATTGGTTACCCTGTTTCCTTTCTCAGAGGACCTGCTGAAGTCCCCCAGAGCCCCCTGCTCTCTCACAGATTATTTAGAAGTGAGTTTACTTTCCAAACATTTGGGGATTTCTCAGAAATCTTTCTGTTACAGATTTCTAGTATAATACCGTCACGATAGGAGAATGTCCTTCGTGTGCTTTCAGTTCTTTCAAATTTGTGGAGGTTTGGAGTTTTTTGGCTCAGATTATCTTGGTAAATGTTTCTTTTTCACAGAAGAGAATGTGACTGCTGCCATTGTTGGCTGGTTTTATAAATGTCATCAGGTCAAGTTGTTTGATAAGTACTCTTCAAGCCTCTTATAAATTTGATAATTTTCCAGCTCCTTGAGTTGTAAATTTCTCTATTTCTCCTTTCAGTTCTATAGCCTCTTGATTGGTACCTCTGTACAGTCAGGAGTTAGTGAGTGTGTGAGTGGCAGTGAGGCTAGAAGGTTTGCGTGGGGACTGGAAGAAACATTTTATCTCCTTAAATTTACTCCAGAACGCAGACACAAAATGGAAATCACTATGTATGCCAGGAGGCCTAGTAGCACTCAGGATAAATGCAAAAACGTAAGGGAGTCCAGGCGAGTTGGCAAGGCAACTGGTACTCAAGCCAGCCAATCGGCGAAAGTCTCACCTGCGGGGGCGGGGATTATATGAGAGCCAATAGGACGTGAAGCAGATGGTCCCACGGACCAATGGCTTGGAGGACGGGGCGGGCTTTCAATGAAGGGATGGCGGTGGGAAAGATGGCGGTGGCCCTGGGACCCTTTGGGTGGTGGCGGCGGTGGCGGCGGCGTTTGTCGGCACGGGAAGTTTCCAGGATGTTGCTCCTTCTCCTTTTGCTAGGGTCTGGGCAGGGGCCACGGCAAGTCGGGGCGGGTCAAACGTTCGAGTACTTGAAACGGGAGCACTCGCTGTCGAAGCCCTACCAGGGTGAGGCGCCGGGGGCGAGGTGGTCGTGCACGGGGAGGGCTTCGGGACCTGAGCTTGTCCGTAGAGGCGGGGGCGGCGAAGGGCTTCGTGACCCCGAGGAAGCTGGCGGCGGTGGGTGGGAGCCCCTGGGGACTCTCGCTGTGTTCGGGAGCCATGGATCCTAAGAGCAGGGGTCAGCTTTCTTTCTCTCCACCCCTCGGAATTAGTCCTGGAAGTTTCCAGCAGGTCGAAGCAGCGTTCTCAGATGCCACTAGCGCCGGGCGTGGATGAAGGGGATTTAGAGATGGATAGGTGGAATGTGGGCAGCGGGGAGAGAACTGCGAACGGTGGACCATGATTGAGGGCCAGTAGCGGTGAGCTGGGCTCCTGATGGAGCTGTGGTTGTGCGAGAAATACAGCATGAGGCAGAACTGGGGTAGAACTTGGCCGCACTGAGAAGGTAAAATGCTGTTGTCAATTAAGACACCTGTTCTTCTCCAGTCCGGGAGCCTTACTGATGAAAAAGGCTGGTTAGCTTTGGTGTGTTTAGTGTACACAGGCCACTAGGCACAACTCATCAACCAGCAAATTTACATGGTTAGCTGCAAAGAGGACCGAATCAGTGCAGATGGCTTAATTCATTTCCCTACTGGAGGATATGGGGACAGCATACAAACAAAAACACAAAGCATAAGAGAGAATACTCTGCTGCTAAGAACGATCGCTTATTCACTTAGAGGATGTCTCCAGTGCCTTCTCCTTGCTAATACTGTGGGTAACAGACAGAGTTCTCACTTGCAAGGGGCTGATAATCTGAGATAAGGGGGAAAGTAGCTTCTCCTTCAAAGAAAGAATGTGATTAAGCCCTAGAGCCCCAGAGAGTCAAGCTCTTTTTGGTATAACTGGGGAAATTTTTTCTTTAACGGTGCTAAAGTTTACTCACATATAAAATGGGGAAGAATGAATCTGAGCAATGCTTACTGTGGCGTGGATGAAGTGACAGCTCTGATGTGCTCTAGGGTCTTCCCCTGAGAAAGTATTTGTGAAAAGAAGTAAGGTGGTAAAGAGTTAAGATTTAATGAGTGACAGGAGGTGGGACCTGAAGGGGGAAGAAGGATGACTCCAGCTTTCAGATGGGTCCATGGCGGTTTTCCAGATGGGTTGGGGTTGAAGAGAATGAACTGATCTACTTCCTCCCCGTAGGTGTGGGCACAAGCAGTTCCTCCCTGTGGAATCTGATGGGCAATGCCATGGTGATGACCCAGTATATCCGCCTTACCCCGGATATGCAAAGTAAACAGGGTGCCCTGTGGAACCGGGTGGTAAGAATCTTTCTCCCTCCTGTGTTGGTGACCCAGAAAGTACTAAAAAAAAGTTCAGTGGCATACTGATTTATTATTATTATTATTATTATTCCCCCCCACCTCTGCATATTCTGTCTTCTGTGAATATGAAGTATTTTCATTTCAGAGATTATGATGATGTTCATATTGAAATCAGATATTTATGGAGATGATCTCTCTTCCCCTAATTATAGCAAATAATTGGTTTTGATTCAGTTTTCTGAAATGTCTTTAGTTCCTGATTGACCTGATAGTGTTACTTTGGAGGTGAATAAGTCAACTCACATTTAATTACTTTGCTTTATAAAATAAAAAAAACTACTCTTAAATTTATCCTACACTTCATCCCGGTATCCCTGACCCCCTTCCCCGCCCCCAACCCCTGTTATTTCCTTTTGAGTTGAATTTTAAATTTTATTTTCATGTAAAAGCCACTTTGAGCCCTTGGTCATTTTATTTGTCCTTCTTTGGGCCTTTTCTAGCGACATTGTCTTCCTTGAGGTATGGCGGCAAGAAGTGAATGCAGTATTCCTGGTGTGGCTGCACTGTGATTTTGTACAAGTGTAAGATGATGCTTTCTTTTCGGTTTCCAGGGCTCTTTGCAAATCTTTTATGATCACTTTACTTTGGGGAGTGACCTTGGCATTCTTGAATACTTTCTTTTGGGTTCTCAGAGGCTAAGAACTTACTTTCCCATGGTTTTTATCATTGGTTGTGGATAAGTGCATTTCAGAAAAAGGAACAGTTTCTTGTTCCTGCTCATTTTATGTGGCAGAGAATTCTGAAGCAGAGAGACAAAAAGTTTATATGTGAGCTATTTGTACACTCTGGCCCCTTAACCCAGATTGCAGTGCTGAGCTCATTCTTGGACGGAATGCAGGGCAGTGTGTTCAGATAGAAGAGGTGGAGGGCTGGCAGCTGAAAGACTTGAGTTCTCAATCTAGTGGTCTCACAGACCCTCTGTGAGCCCTGGCAGTTATTTATCCTCTCTCTGTTTTCAGTTTCTCCAACCGTCAAATGAGCTTCATCATATTGGTTCTGCTTGCCCACCAGGGTTACTGTGAGAATAAAATAAGGCCATAGACACGAAAAAGCCTTGGAAAGTTAAGATGGTTACAGAAATGCGCTGTTGTTTGTTACATGTCTGTTACAAGAGTCACGGATACAGGTCTATGGATTATAAATGATTTTGTCCAAGGCTTGATGCTTTGCTGTTATCTTGCTAGCTGCCTCTGTAACGCTTTTATGTAGCAGTGATTCTAGTCTAGGATCTAGCTATCTTGCTCTTTTTCAGAGTCTCTGTTACCTACATTTTTTGTTATCTGACTGTCAGAGTGAGCCTTAGCATTGTTTCTGAGTTATTTGACTAGGATGGATTTGTTTGAGCAGTAGTGCTCCAATTTGGCTGTCCTTTGGAGTTGGTGGCTGGGTCCCACCCCCAGAGATGCTAATTTAATTAGAATGGGTACATCTTGGACACTTGGATTTTTAAAAGCTCCCTAGGTGGATCTGATGTGCAGCAGAGTTTGAGACCCACTGTTAGACATAACCCCGAGCAGGGCTGTATAGCATTGTGCTACACGAGGCCAAGGGCAAGAGCATCGGATGCCTCTTAGCTCAGTGTCTTCAGACACTTAGGTTATCTATCTTAGTATCTTAGGTTATCTATCTCAGTGTCTTGGCTCAGAGGCGTAATACTTAACCAGTGGCTATGGGGGCAGCTTCCTGCCACTGAATTTCACTCTTGCCCTGAAATCAAAATGAAATAGCAGAAAGATGCGAACCCAAGATGACAACTGGGGGCTTGGCTTATCAGAGGAGGGGAAGCTATTGGAGATTTCAGGGTTCTTTGGTGAACTCAGAAGTGTCCACACCCCTTTTATTTTGACTATGTACTAATACTAGTACTTTCAGAGGATTTCCCAGAAATTGAAAATGGAAGCAGAAAATAATTGTTGCTCGAGAGCCAGAGCAATCTACTGGGTTTTTTGTTTGTTTTTGAACAATCTACATGGAGGGCCTTTGCCTGAACTGGCCTATCTGCTCTTCGTTCCCCTCGTTTTTCACGGTGAAGCTTAACCAGGAGCCTCTCTAAACCAAATACCTACTCTGGTTTCTCTTTGAAAATGTTCAACTATTTAGAACACTGAATTATCCACTTACTTCTGTCCCTACTTTTTTCTTTTTTTCCCCAAGGTTTTGATACAAAGTTCAAAAGAAAAACAGTCTGTTTAGTGCCCACTTCCTTCCTGTTTTTCCACCAGAGGCTGTCTCTGTGGTGGGGCTGGGGGTGTCTCCTTTGGTGGATTTCTGCTCCTTGGCTGAGGGCCTGACACCGGTGGGGGCATAGCTTATCGCTTCCAAGTCTAGCTAATTAGAGTTGTTTGTAGCAGATGTTAATTATTCCTGGAGACCTTTGCATGATGACTTAGGTTATCTTTTTCTTTTGTAATGAATGAGGCTTTGACCTTTCTTGAGATCCCAGCTTGTTAAGAGTCTTTCTCTCAGAGGGGTGATCATAATTGCAGATGAGTATTAATTCAGCCACCTCTACCCTGGATGCTGAGATCTTTTGCTGAGTGGGTATAGGATCACAGTAGTCTAACGTGAAGTTCTCTCGTCTTTTCCAACCTTGGGATGCTGTCCTGTTTCTGTTGGGAGATGGTGACGCTGATTGGGAGGTGTGTTCGCTTTTCATATTAAATACTGCATACAGATAAATGGTCCAGCCTGTTTAATTTTACTACACAAACCCTTAGCCAGTCTTAAATTTTGGTTTTACCTCTTAGCCTTGCGTCTCCCCCGTTTGTGTTTTCCAGGTCTGTAGGCCGTGGATGAGGGCCCGAGGCCTGGTGCCCCAGGCTCCTCTTTGATTGCAGCGTCTCTTTCCCTTTAGCCGTGTTTCCTGAGAGACTGGGAGTTGCAGGTGCACTTCCGAATCCACGGGCAGGGGAAGAAGAGCCTTCACGGGGACGGCTTGGCCATCTGGTACACAAGGGATCGGATGCAGCCAGGTACTGGGGTCCCGGGCTGCTCTCGTGGGCTGTGGCAGGCCTGCTTTCTCGTGCCCTCTTCGGGAGACGGGCACGACTTCACACTGCCAGCGGCGTTCCCTCTCCCTTGATCTTTGGATACACACTGGCCTCTCTAGTCTCTAGAATGGGGTCTGAGTCCTAAATGCAGCTGACCTTGACTCATCCTGGGAAGGTTTCTTGTTTATTGGTTACTTCCGCTTTCTCTTTGAAACTTCGCGGCCCAATTGGCTGAAGGAAAGCACTGGGCATACTGTTTGTTTCTCCTGGGCCCTAGTAGAGACCCATCTCAGAACTCCTGAGTCAGGAGAAAGGAGAAGAGTTAGCTGTTTTTCCTTTTTGTATGGGAGGCTCTGCTGCAAGTACATGACAAACTGAGCCTGATCTGACCTGATCTCTTCCGCAATTAGAAGCAGAAACTTGGGAATTCAGTTCACTCGGGGGCATAGTTATCAGCAAGTGTTTGTGAAGAAAACAGGGGCACCTTAGCAACCAGGTCAAATCAGGAAGCAGCTGGAGTGCTAAGCAAGGAGACGCTGGCCTTCTCTCTCTCCCCTTTAATGACAGACAACTGCAGGTGCTTACTGAATGCTTGTTACAGGCTGAGCCCTTCGTGGGGTGTTTCTGCAGCCGTTTGCTCATCTTAAAGGGACACCTGGGGGGCCTCTGAATCTCACTTTTTCCTCCATCACAGTGATTAGTATTCCTTTATCAACTCTCGGCTTTGTTTCCCTGTTGTTCATCATCTGTTCTCTCTCTCTAGGGCCTGTGTTTGGAAACATGGACAAATTTGTGGGGCTGGGAGTGTTTGTAGACACCTATCCCAATGAGGAGAAGCAGCAAGAGGTAATGGCCAGTGTCATAGCTTAGGTCAGCCACATTGAACTGACATCACAGCCCTCTGCCTTAGGAATGTTGTTCAGGAGGGAACACAGAAGAGGAAGTGAGGGGTTTGGTTCTATTTTCTTCGTCTGTTGCACCAAGAGTTAATGTCTGTGTCAGTTTTTTTTTTCTAGAAGAGAGTTCATGGTGCACAGTCTTAGGAGTGGTCCTGGTGATGAGGGCTTTTCAGTGTTAATCAGTGTCCTCTCTTGCGCGTGTTGGGAGCCACTAGACTCGAGCACGCGTGGCCCAGGTGATTCTGTGGCTCCTAGGCCAGAGCGAGCCGAACTGTGTGCCTCTGCTCTCCTGACATCCTGTGTCGCTGCTGAGCTGCTCCCCGTCGCCAGTATCCTTTTCTTCTTCCTCTTCTCAGACCTTTCCTCTAGGAAAGGCTGTAAAAAGAAATTGATGAAATCTCAGCATTTGGTTGAAACCCGGTAGAGGATCCAGTTGACTTCACTGGTAGCTCAGTGGTAAAGAATCCGCCTGCCAATGCAGGAGACACGGGTTCAATCCCTGGGTTGGAAAGACCACCCAGGAGAGGAAATGGCAACCCACTCCAGTATTCCTGCCTGGGAAATCACACGGACAGAGGAGCCTGGCGGGCTACAGTCAGAAAGACTTAGTGAAGACTTAAACAGCAACAGCAGTCTGGCTGTTGGCAGAAGCGTCCTGCGTTTCCTCAGCTCACCATCGGGTTCCTAGTCCTTGCTTGTACCAGCAGCAGGCCTGTGCGCGCTCTCTGCCTGGTGACTCTCCCAGCGTATGGTGGGAAAATGATTAGGCCATGTTGTTGCTGGGTATCCCATCACTAAATAACATTNTCAACACGGACTGGCTTAGCCCGGACACGCGGGAAAGAGCGTGGCTATATGGTTTAGATCACCTGGATGGCCACGTTGATGATGGTGGCCAGAACAGTTGGGACACTTGTTGCTGTTCAGCAGAAAGACAAAGGGAGGGATGGAAAGGCTGGGCTGGCTCTGAGGAATAATTAAGACTAAAACCATCAGTTAGTTATTGGTTGGGTAATGGAATCGGTGCGGAAGAGAATGGAAGCTGGCATCAATCTCAGTTTTTTTTGGCTTCAGGGCTGGAGATACGATTATACTAACAGGTAAAGGATTGGTTACCCTGTTTCCTTTCTCAGAGGACCTGCTGAAGTCCCCCAGAGCCCCCTGCTCTCTCACAGATTATTTAGAAGTGAGTTTACTTTCCAAACATTTGGGGATTTCTCAGAAATCTTTCTGTTACAGATTTCTAGTATAATACCGTCACGATAGGAGAATGTCCTTCGTGTGCTTTCAGTTCTTTCAAATTTGTGGAGGTTTGGAGTTTTTTGGCTCAGATTATCTTGGTAAATGTTTCTTTTTCACAGAAGAGAATGTGACTGCTGCCATTGTTGGCTGGTTTTATAAATGTCATCAGGTCAAGTTGTTTGATAAGTACTCTTCAAGCCTCTTATAAATTTGATAATTTTCCAGCTCCTTGAGTTGTAAATTTCTCTATTTCTCCTTTCAGTTCTATAGCCTCTTGATTGGTACCTCTGTACAGTCAGGAGTTAGTGAGTGTGTGAGTGGCAGTGAGGCTAGAAGGTTTGCGTGGGGACTGGAAGAAACATTTTATCTCCTTAAATTTACTCCAGAACGCAGACACAAAATGGAAATCACTATGTATGCCAGGAGGCCTAGTAGCACTCAGGATAAATGCAAAAACGTAAGGGAGTCCAGGCGAGTTGGCAAGGCAACTGGTACTCAAGCCAGCCAATCGGCGAAAGTCTCACCTGCGGGGGCGGGGATTATATGAGAGCCAATAGGACGTGAAGCAGATGGTCCCACGGACCAATGGCTTGGAGGACGGGGCGGGCTTTCAATGAAGGGATGGCGGTGGGAAAGATGGCGGTGGCCCTGGGACCCTTTGGGTGGTGGCGGCGGTGGCGGCGGCGTTTGTCGGCACGGGAAGTTTCCAGGATGTTGCTCCTTCTCCTTTTGCTAGGGTCTGGGCAGGGGCCACGGCAAGTCGGGGCGGGTCAAACGTTCGAGTACTTGAAACGGGAGCACTCGCTGTCGAAGCCCTACCAGGGTGAGGCGCCGGGGGCGAGGTGGTCGTGCACGGGGAGGGCTTCGGGACCTGAGCTTGTCCGTAGAGGCGGGGGCGGCGAAGGGCTTCGTGACCCCGAGGAAGCTGGCGGCGGTGGGTGGGAGCCCCTGGGGACTCTCGCTGTGTTCGGGAGCCATGGATCCTAAGAGCAGGGGTCAGCTTTCTTTCTCTCCACCCCTCGGAATTAGTCCTGGAAGTTTCCAGCAGGTCGAAGCAGCGTTCTCAGATGCCACTAGCGCCGGGCGTGGATGAAGGGGATTTAGAGATGGATAGGTGGAATGTGGGCAGGGGGGAGAGAACTGCGAACGGTGGACCATGATTGAGGGCCAGTAGCAGTGAGCTGGGCTCCTGATGGAGCTGTGGATGTGCGAGAAATACAGCATGAGGCAGAACTGGGGTAGAACTTGGCCGCACTGAGAAGGTAAAATGCTGTTGTCAGTTAAGACACCTGTTCTTCTCCAGTCCGGGAGCCTTACTGATGAAAAAGGCTGGTTAGCTTTGGTGTGTTTAGTGTACACAGGCCACTAGGCACAACTCATCAACCAGCAAATTTACATGGTTAGCTGCAAAGAGGACCGAATCAGTGCAGATGGCTTAATTCATTTCCCTACTGGAGGATATGGGGACAGCATACAAACAAAAACACAAAGCATAAGAGAGAATACTCTGCTGCTAAGAACGATCGCTTATTCACTTAGAGGATGTCTCCAGTGCCTTCTCCTTGCTAATACTGTGGGTAACAGACAGAGTTCTCACTTGCAAGGGGCTGATAATCTGAGATAAGGGGGAAAGTAGCTTCTCCTTCAAAGAAAGAATGTGATTAAGCCCTAGAGCCCCAGAGAGTCAAGCTCTTTTTGGTATAACTGGGGAAATTTTTTCTTTAACGGTGCTAAAGTTTACTCACATATAAAATGGGGAAGAATGAATCTGAGCAATGCTTACTGTGGCGTGGATGAAGTGACAGCTCTGATGTGCTCTAGGGTCTTCCCCTGAGAAAGTATTTGTGAAAAGAAGTAAGGTGGTAAAGAGTTAAGATTTAATGAGTGACAGGAGGTGGGACCTGAAGGGGGAAGAAGGATGACTCCAGCTTTCAGATGGGTCCATGGCGGTTTTCCAGATGGGTTGGGGTTGAAGAGAATGAACTGATCTACTTCCTCCCCGTAGGTGTGGGCACAAGCAGTTCCTCCCTGTGGAATCTGATGGGCAATGCCATGGTGATGACCCAGTATATCCGCCTTACCCCGGATATGCAAAGTAAACAGGGTGCCCTGTGGAACCGGGTGGTAAGAATCTTTCTCCCTCCTGTGTTGGTGACCCAGAAAGTACTAAAAAAAAGTTCAGTGGCATACTGATTTATTATTATTATTATTATTATTCCCCCCCCCACCTCTGCATATTCTGTCTTCTGTGAATATGAAGTATTTTCATTTCAGAGATTATGATGATGTTCATATTGAAATCAGATATTTATGGAGATGATCTCTCTTCCCCTAATTATAGCAAATAATTGGTTTTGATTCAGTTTTCTGAAATGTCTTTAGTTCCTGATTGACCTGATAGTGTTACTTTGGAGGTGAATAAGTCAACTCACATTTAATTACTTTGCTTTATAAAATAAAAAAAACTACTCTTAAATTTATCCTACACTTCATCCCGGTATCCCTGACCCCCTTCCCCGCCCCCAACCCCTGTTATTTCCTTTTGAGTTGAATTTTAAATTTTATTTTCATGTAAAAGCCACTTTGAGCCCTTGGTCATTTTATTTGTCCTTCTTTGGGCCTTTTCTAGCGACATTGTCTTCCTTGAGGTATGGCGGCAAGAAGTGAATGCAGTATTCCTGGTGTGGCTGCACTGTGATTTTGTACAAGTGTAAGATGATGCTTTCTTTTCGGTTTCCAGGGCTCTTTGCAAATCTTTTATGATCACTTTACTTTGGGGAGTGACCTTGGCATTCTTGAATACTTTCTTTTGGGTTCTCAGAGGCTAAGAACTTACTTTCCCATGGTTTTTATCATTGGTTGTGGATAAGTGCATTTCAGAAAAAGGAACAGTTTCTTGTTCCTGCTCATTTTATGTGGCAGAGAATTCTGAAGCAGAGAGACAAAAAGTTTATATGTGAGCTATTTGTACACTCTGGCCCCTTAACCCAGATTGCAGTGCTGAGCTCATTCTTGGACGGAATGCAGGGCAGTGTGTTCAGATAGAAGAGGTGGAGGGCTGGCAGCTGAAAGACTTGAGTTCTCAATCTAGTGGTCTCACAGACCCTCTGTGAGCCCTGGCAGTTATTTATCCTCTCTCTGTTTTCAGTTTCTCCAACCGTCAAATGAGCTTCATCATATTGGTTCTGCTTGCCCACCAGGGTTACTGTGAGAATAAAATAAGGCCATAGACACGAAAAAGCCTTGGAAAGTTAAGATGGTTACAGAAATGCGCTGTTGTTTGTTACATGTCTGTTACAAGAGTCACGGATACAGGTCTATGGATTATAAATGATTTTGTCCAAGGCTTGATGCTTTGCTGTTATCTTGCTAGCTGCCTCTGTAACGCTTTTATGTAGCAGTGATTCTAGTCTAGGATCTAGCTATCTTGCTCTTTTTCAGAGTCTCTGTTACCTACATTTTTTGTTATCTGACTGTCAGAGTGAGCCTTAGCATTGTTTCTGAGTTATTTGACTAGGATGGATTTGTTTGAGCAGTAGTGCTCCAATTTGGCTGTCCTTTGGAGTTGGTGGCTGGGTCCCACCCCCAGAGATGCTAATTTAATTAGAATGGGTACATCTTGGACACTTGGATTTTTAAAAGCTCCCTAGGTGGATCTGATGTGCAGCAGAGTTTGAGACCCACTGTTAGACATAACCCCGAGCAGGGCTGTATAGCATTGTGCTACACGAGGCCAAGGGCAAGAGCATCGGATGCCTCTTAGCTCAGTGTCTTCAGACACTTAGGTTATCTATCTTAGTATCTTAGGTTATCTATCTCAGTGTCTTGGCTCAGAGGCGTAATACTTAACCAGTGGCTATGGGGGCAGCTTCCTGCCACTGAATTTCACTCTTGCCCTGAAATCAAAATGAAATAGCAGAAAGATGCGAACCCAAGATGACAACTGGGGGCTTGGTTTATCAGAGGAGGGGAAGCTATTGGAGATTTCAGGGTTCTTTGGTAAACTCAGAAGTGTCCACACCCCTTTTATTTTGACTATGTACTAATACTAGTACTTTCAGAGGATTTCCCAGAAATTGAAAATGGAAGCAGAAAATAATTGTTGCTCGAGAGCCAGAGCAATCTACTGGGTTTTTTGTTTGTTTTTGAACAATCTACATGGAGGGCCTTTGCCTGAACTGGCCTATCTGCTCTTCGTTCCCCTCGTTTTTCACGGTGAAGCTTAACCAGGAGCCTCTCTAAACCAAATACCTACTCTGGTTTCTCTTTGAAAATGTTCAACTATTTAGAACACTGAATTATCCACTTACTTCTGTCCCTACTTTTTTCTTTTTTCCCCCAAGGTTTTGATACAAAGTTCAAAAGAAAAACAGTCTGTTTAGTGCCCACTTCCTTCCTGTTTTTCCACCAGAGGCTGTCTCTGTGGTGGGGCTGGGGGTGTCTCCTTTGGTGGATTTCTGCTCCTTGGCTGAGGGCCTGACACCGGTGGGGGCATAGCTTATCGCTTCCAAGTCTAGCTAATTAGAGTTGTTTGTAGCAGATGTTAATTATTCCTGGAGACCTTTGCATGATGACGTAGGTTATCTTTTTCTTTTGTAATGAATGAGGCTTTGACCTTTCTGGAGATCCCAGCTTGTTAAGAGTCTTTCTCTCAGAGGGGTGATCATAATTGCAGATGAGTATTAATTCAGCCACCTCTACCCTGGATGCTGAGATCTTTTGCTGAGTGGGTATAGGATCACAGTAGTCTAACGTGAAGTTCTCTCGTCTTTTCCAACCTTGGGATGCTGTCCTGTTTCTGTTGGGAGATGGTGACGCTGATTGGGAGGTGTGTTCGCTTTTCATATTAAATACTGCATACAGATAAATGGTCCAGCCTGTTTAATTTTACTACACAAACCCTTAGCCAGTCTTAAATTTTGGTTTTACCTCTTAGCCTTGCGTCTCCCCCGTTTGTGTTTTCCAGGTCTGTAGGCCGTGGATGAGGGCCCGAGGCCTGGTGCCCCAGGCTCCTCTTTGATTGTAGCGTCTCTTTCCCTTTAGCCGTGTTTCCTGAGAGACTGGGAGTTGCAGGTGCACTTCCGAATCCACGGGCAGGGGAAGAAGAGCCTTCACGGGGACGGCTTGGCCATCTGGTACACGAGGGATCGGATGCAGCCAGGTACTGGGGTCCCGGGCTGCTCTCGTGGGCTGTGGCAGGCCTGCTTTCTCGTGCCCTCTTCGGGAGACGGGCACGACTTCACACTGCCAGCGGCGTTCCCTCTCCCTTGATCTTTGGATACACACTGGCCTCTCTAGTCTCTAGAATGGGGTCTGAGTCCTAAATGCAGCTGACCTTGACTCATCCTGGGAAGGTTTCTTGTTTATTGGTTACTTCCGCTTTCTCTTTGAAACTTCGCGGCCCAATTGGCTGAAGGAAAGCACTGGGCATACTGTTTGTTTCTCCTGGGCCCTAGTAGAGACCCATCTCAGAACTCCTGAGTCAGGAGAAAGGAGAAGAGTTAGCTGTTTTTCCTTTTTGTATGGGAGGCTCTGCTGCAAGTACATGACAAACTGAGCCTGATCTGACCTGATCTCTTCCGCAATTAGAAGCAGAAACTTGGGAATTCAGTTCACTCGGGGGCATAGTTATCAGCAAGTGTTTGTGAAGAAAACAGGGGCACCTTAGCAACCAGGTCAAATCAGGAAGCAGCTGGAGTGCTAAGCAAGGAGACGCTGGCCTTCTCTCTCTCCCCTTTAATGACAGACAACTGCAGGTGCTTACTGAATGCTTGTTACAGGCTGAGCCCTTCGTGGGGTGTTTCTGCAGCCGTTTGCTCATCTTAAAGGGACACCTGGGGGGCCTCTGAATCTCACTTTTTCCTCCATCACAGTGATTAGTATTCCTTTATCAACTCTCGGCTTTGTTTCCCTGTTGTTCATCATCTGTTCTCTCTCTCTAGGGCCTGTGTTTGGAAACATGGACAAATTTGTGGGGCTGGGAGTGTTTGTAGACACCTATCCCAATGAGGAGAAGCAGCAAGAGGTAATGGCCAGTGTCATAGCTTAGGTCAGCCACATTGAACTGACATCACAGCCCTCTGCCTTAGGAATGTTGTTCAGGAGGGAACACGGAAGAGGAAGTGAGGGGTTTGGTTCTATTTTCTTCGTCTGTTGCACCAAGAGTTAATGTCTGTGTCAGTTTTTTTTTTCTAGAAGAGAGTTCATGGTGCACAGTCTTAGGAGTGGTCCTGGTGATGAGGGCTTTTCAGTGTTAATCAGTGTCCTCTCTTGCGCGTGTTGGGAGCCACTAGACTCGAGCACGCGTGGCCCAGGTGATTCTGTGGCTCCTAGGCCAGAGCGAGCCGAGCTGTGTGCCTCTGCTCTCCTGACATCCTGTGTCGCTGCTGAGCTGCTCCCCGTCGCCAGTATCCTTTTCTTCTTCCTCTTCTCAGACCTTTCCTCTAGGAAAGGCTGTAAAAAGAAATTGATGAAATCTCAGCATTTGGTTGAAACCCGGTAGAGGATCCAGTTGACTTCACTGGTAGCTCAGTGGTAAAGAATCCGCCTGCCAATGCAGGAGACACGGGTTCAATCCCTGGGTTGGAAAGACCACCCAGGAGAGGAAATGGCAACCCACTCCAGTATTCCTGCCTGGGAAATCACACGGACAGAGGAGCCTGGCGGGCTACAGTCAGAAAGACTTAGTGAAGACTTAAACAGCAACAGCAGTCTGGCTGTTGGCAGAAGCGTCCTGCGTTTCCTCAGCTCACCATCGGGTTCCTAGTCCTTGCTTGTACCAGCAGCAGGCCTGTGCGCGCTCTCTGCCTGGTGACTCTCCCAGCGTATGGTGGGAAAATGATTAGGCCATGTTGTTGCTGGGTATCCCATCACTAAATAACATTTAGCAAGAAAGGCACGATTAGAAATGGAAGCAGAACTTAGTTTTTCCCCAAAAAAGTTCTTTATGAAAAATTTCAAACGTATGAAAAAAAAGTTGGATGAACAGATCATTGTCTGTGCAACACCCAGATTCAGCAGTCTTTCACATTTCCGTAGAGAGTCTGGCTTAAAGGGGGCGGAAACTGAGACCTGAGTTACGAGGGGAACCTTTCGTTGGGGGTCAGTCAGAGACTTGCGTCTCGGTGTTGCGTCTGGCTCTTCTTCAGTCTGCCAGATGTCAGCCACTATTGAGGTGCCTGGCCCCGGGAGTCAGTGAGCGAGATCTGCATGGCCCTCACGCTCGGTAGCCCTGGCGTGTGAGCGTGCTGATGGGGGCTTTGGGGAGGTGCTGTCCGAAGACCTGGCAGGAGCATCTCACTGCGGGGGGCGGGGGACTTCCTCCAGGAAATGATACTGATTTTGAAATCTGCAGAATTAGATCAGATTAGATGCAGATAGAAAAGCGTATGTTAATGTGTTAAAGTTAGAGAAGGGACAATGAATGTAAAGGGGAAAAGGCGAGGTGAGAGAGAGATGAGGCTAGAGAGAAAAAGAGGGCCCTCAGTCTCCCCGTGTTCCAAGGCCGCCCCTCACCTTGCGTTCTTTGCTGCTAACACTCTTCCGTCCCAAGCGCGGTCATGGGCCACTGTGACTGAGCAGCGTCTCCTCGGGTGGCTGGTGACCTGACTGTTTAGACCAGCTGCAGAGCTATTTGAGTGTAGGTGACTCGCCCTCACCCTGCACATGGTGGGGTGAGTTCTGAAGGGTGGTGTGTCTATCTCGGAGTCTGAAGCTAAAAGTATTTTAGAGGGTAAGTCCACTAAAGAATCTTAATGAGGGGATGTCGTCAGAAGGGTTTGCAGTCCCGTTGAGGAAATAGTGGTGGTTAGAAATGCATCTGAAGCACGCGTGGGCTTTAGGGCTTGACTGGAGTTTTACACATGGCTCTCTGTTTCTCCCAGAAATAAATCATTCACGCTCTCTTAGCTTCCATTTCACCATCAGGCAGGAGTCATTCGGCTTAAGAGGGCAGATCTGATGGGCCTTGTTTTGTAAGGAGAGTAGATGTTAACCAAAAATATCAGTTTCAGGTGGTTAAAATTGAGACTTCTTTTCTGCCTCAGCTGCAACTGCCCTTGGAATTATCTGCAAAGCATTTAAAGCTACTGCTCTCCAGACCCCAAGCTCAGAGAGTCTGATGGGCAGCTTAACCTTTCAAACATCTCTAGGTGAGTCCCATATATAGCTGGCAGAAAGGACCCCTGGACGCAGAAACAGCTGGTTGGCGAGTGGCGTGAGCAGCTCACTGCTCTTCTCAGATCAGGCCAGCTTGGAAGTAGAGTTTGAGGTGCTTCCCATATTTTTTTAACATAATGATTGTTTTTCCTCTTTTGAAACTGGAATAAGCAATAATGTGTCGTGAATTTAACAACACATTCCCTCCAATCTTTATGTTGATGAAAACACTGATCCCTCTTGATCTCTTCATTGTTGGTGGAAAGAATTTTTACATTATTAAAAGAACTCTATAACTTCGTAAATTCTCTCGTTATGCTATTTGGATATGATTTAGTGGGGTTTGTTTGTTTGTTTGTTTCTCAATCCTTGGTGAGACAGTGTTTTCTAAGAGACACTCCTTTGGAAATTAGGACCCAGAAATATTGGCCAGCTCTCAGATGTCATTAGGGATTGAGGCTGAGAAGTAGAAATATATTTCTGCTACAGTTGAATACAATAAGATTTTACATGCAATTTCAGGAGGTTCCTGGGTTCCCCAAAGTAGAACTGTAGACAAGATCTCCTCTTCCACAGAGTTGAACTATCTTCTCATTAACAAGAGCATTCACATACTGGGCTTTCCCAGTAGTTCAGTGGTAAAGAATCCACCTGCAGTGCTGGGGACGGAGACAAGGGTTCGATTCGTGGGTTGGGAAGATCCTCTGGAGGTGGAAATGGCAGCCCAATCCAGTATTCTTGCCTGGGAAATCCCATGGACAGAGGAGCCTGGTGGGCTATAGTCTGTTCATAGGGTTGCAAAGAGTTGGATACACTGAGAGTTTACAGCACAGCACAGCATTCCTGTGCTGCCGTAACGGTGTGTAGCAGTGAAGGTTCTGACGTGCCTCTTAGGCACAAGGGAAGCTCTCAGAAAGTGCTGGCTATTTGTGTTCACAGCGCTAAGTGGCGTTCCCGAGGAGATTTGCAGACATCTCGGCAGTGCTGCTGTGGCTCCGTGCTCTCCCTCTCCCCTCCTGTCCTCCTTGTCTTCACACCCAGGTTCCAGAGAACAGACCTGGTCCACTTGCTCAAGTGCGGTGTGGTATAGGTTGGTAAACCTGCTCTGAGAGTGACTCCTGGGTGCTGGTTCATAGACTTGGTTGGTTGGTAACAGAGCTTCCCTGGTTTGACAGTAGGAACAGTGAAGTAACTTCTCATAAATGTGAAAGGTTTTATTATTTATTTATTATGAAATATTTTTTTTTAATTTAAAATGTTTTTAAAACTGATGTTTATTTTAGATGGCTGTCTTATTGTATTTTAATACAGTTACTGTATTTTAATTGTATTTTAACATATTTAATAGGCAAAAAAAAAAAAAAATCAAGAAAAAGCAAACCGATTAATCCCCAGAATGTGTTATGTGTTTGGAGATTTTGAGTGGCCCATAACAGCCAGTGGTCTGGGAATTACTGCTCTTAAAAACATATGTTTGGTTTTGTGTTTACATATGAGCACCTGTAAACAGTGTTTAGGTCTAGAAATTCACTTAGTCATTGAATGAATGTCTGTTGACCCCTGTTTGAGTGCCAGGCACTCTGTAACCGATTAATCCCCAGAATGTGTTATGTGTTTGGAGATTTTGAGTGGCCCATAACAGCCAGTGGTCTGGGAATTACTGCTCTTAAAAACATA
This sequence comes from Oreotragus oreotragus, assembly GCA_006410675.1. Taxonomy (NCBI): domain Eukaryota; kingdom Metazoa; phylum Chordata; class Mammalia; order Artiodactyla; family Bovidae; genus Oreotragus; species Oreotragus oreotragus. Next base: position 73,667 of record SJYX01004265.1, on the reverse strand, counting down.
TGTTTGGTTTTGTGTTTACATATGAGCACCTGTAAACAGTGTTTAGGTCTAGAAATTCACTTAGTCATTGAATGAATGTCTGTTGACCCCTGTTTGAGTGCCAGGCACTCTGCTAAACACGCTGTGTCTCGCGTCATCTTCATGTGAGCCCTGGGAGCTGCGTGTTGGCCTGCCTGCGTACAGTGCGGAAACAGAATCTCCGAGGTGACACAGGCAGGAGTGGGGCGCCTGCGGTGAGAACCCAGGCCTCCCTGACTCCAGAGGGCTGTGGGTGCCCCTTCCTCTACCTAGTGAGTCACAGCGAGTGTGCTTTGCACCTGTATGGTTTTAGCATAGGATTCACAAGTTCACGAGTCTCTTCATTCAAGGTGTGCTGAAGGTACACTAGTACCTTGTAGCACAAAAAGTTAAAAGCACGTCCCCACTCTTCAGACAACCACCATTTGGACAGCAGGCAGGAGCTCCTAATTTTTGGTGGCTCTTCAAAGAGGAATGAAACCGCCACCTTGGCCACAGTCAGGGTGACTCTCCTGCCTTTGGTTCTGGCTGTATACAGGCTGCTTTCCAAGGAAGGAAACTTAGCTTCTGTGTGAAATTAGTGGGTACCCAGGAAACCCTTCAAGACCTCCTGACTGGGCATAGAAGTTAAAGTGGCATTTAAAGACTTACGGTTAATGTGAGGTGTCAAGGTGAAGGCCAAGCTATGAGTTGCTGAAGTGGACAGATTCCAGCTTTGAAGCTGTAGGCCTCTGTCTAGTGCTATATTTCTTAAATTCGCCTGGCACATCCCAATTATCCATAGTGCCTTTTTTTTTTTTTTTTTNTTTAAAGACTTACGGTTAATGTGAGGTGTCAAGGTGAAGGCCAAGCTATGAGTTGCTGAAGTGGACAGATTCCAGCTTTGAAGCTGTAGGCCTCTGTCTAGTGCTATATTTCTTAAATTCGCCTGGCACATCCCAATTATCCATAGTGCCTTTTTTTTTTTTTTTTTTAAATTAACTACATCAGGTCTTAGTAGCGGCACACTGGCTCTCTAGTAGTTACCCTGAGGCTGTGGGATCTTAGTTCCCCAACCAGAGATCAGACCTGTGTCCTGTGCTTTGGGAGGCAGCTTCTCAACCGCTGGACCACGAGGGAAGTCCTTCCTTTTAAAAAGGACATAGTCCCATGCCCCATTCTAAACCTGCTGAATGAGGCTCTCTGACTGTAGTTCCCTCATGTATGCGCAGTTGAAAAGCTCCCCCAGGTCATGGTGAGGCCCAGCTGACCTCTGGCTGGTGCTGAAAAAATGCCTCACCAGCCTTGTCAAGAGCGAGGACCCCTTAGGTTAAGGATCACTGTTCTCAGCACTCCCTCAAAAGTTACAACTTAAACTTCTGATCCCAGGTACTGGGGTTGACACATCAAGTAAGCCTTGGGATCACCAGAGCTCCCGAGTGCATTTTCAATCCCTTCTTTTCCCTCATTGTTCACTGAAGTTATGCAATTTCTTCATCCAAAGCCCATTTCTGACAACACATTCATAATTCCCTTGTCCTAAATGATAGATGTAGAAGAGTAGTTTTCCAGCAGTTTAATCATCCACTGATTCATTTCATACCTTGTGTAGTCCTGTACATAGGCCACTGGTGGTATAAGAGAACAGCTGGGGAGCTGGTTTGAGGCTCCCCCAAGACCCTTACTGTGCCCTGTAAGGCCCAGCGTGGTCTGGCTCCTGCCTCAGCTCCCACAAGCATGTTCTTCACTCATTGAATTGCAGACACCCCTAGTTCTGAAGATGCTAACCTCATGCTTCTTCAGCCCTCAGATTTCTTGGTGGATTCCCTCTTAACTGCTTGGTCTCAGTTCAGATGTTGTCTCCTCAGGTATATTTCTCCTCTGTATTGTATTACCTATTTTGTTTTCATCAGTATTTATCACTGTTTCAAACAGTGACAGACTTTGTTTTCTTGGGCTCCAAAATCACTGCAGATGGTGACTGCAGCCATGAAATTAAAAGATGATTACTCCTTGGAAGAAAAGCTATGACCAACCTAAACAGCATTTTAAAAAGCAGAGACATCACTTTGTCAACAAAGGTCCATATAGTCAAAGCTATGGTTTTTCCAGTAGTCATGTATGGATGTGATAGTTGGACCATAAAGAAAGCTGAGTGGCAAAGAATTGATCCTTTCGAACTGTGGTGCTGGAGAAGACTCTTGAGAGTCCCTTGGACAGCAAGGAGATCAAACCTGTCCACCCTAAAGGAAATCAACCCTGAATATTCACTGGAAGGCCTGATGCTGAAGCTCCAATCCTTTGGCCCTGTAATGTGAAGAACCGACTCACTGGAAAAGACCCTGATGCTGGGAAAGATTTAGAGCAAGAGAAGAGGGCGACAGGATGAGATGGTTGGATGGCGTCATCATCTCAATGGACATGGGTTTGAGTGAACTCTGGGAGATAGAGAAGGACAGGGAAGCCTGGCGTGCTGCAGTCCATGGGGTCGCAAAGAGTCGGACCTGACTGAGCAATTGAACAACAACAAGATTGATTGTGTGTCTCCTCCCCTCTAATGTCAGCTCCATGAGAGCAGACATCTGCCTGTCTTATTTCCCACTGAGCAGCCAGCATCTGGGACAGTGCCTGGCTCATACTAGGTGCACACCGAGTATTAGAGAAAGGAAAGCTTTGGGTTCTACCCCTTGGCCCACAGTAGGGCAGGGCTAAACTGAGCTTGTGTAGCTATCTCTTATTGCTGGTGCTGAGAACTGTAGCAGTTTTTTTGGAGCGAAGCTAAGCACCCTTGAACCTTGTGACTTTTCTAAATCTGTCCTGCTGCAACGTTCCCACGGAGCTTTTTCTTGCCCACATGTTGTAGGTTAGAATAACAATAACTGTTTGGAGATATATGTCCATAAGGCTCAATTAGAGGGTAAATGATCCCTTTGGATTAGAGTTAATTTGATAGTCTCTCAAGTGGTGGGATTTTTGTCTTCTGGGCAAGAGCTATAGCCTGAGATCCTGGGCAGTAAAGGACATCTTGAGTTTGGAGGACTCTAGCCATATTTATCACCCTTGTCTCTCTGCTTGCTGCAGAAGTACTGTCATCTGGGCGTAGACAGACTCATGGCCTGACCTTTGGACTGTCAGAGACATAAGCGAGGCCTGCTTAGAGAATGTGATGCTGGGTGTTCTGGTAAAGTTCTGAAAGTTTTAGGACCCTGTGTGGGTTAGAGGGGTCTTCCTAATGGACCCTCTTGAGAATCTGATGATAGCAGCAGACCGTCTCCTTAGAAAATGTACAAGTACCTGCTTGTGTAGTTTTTTTAAGGACTTGTGGAATGCCCTCCGTGGACCCTAAAATTCTATTTGGGGATTGAGATTGGTGCTGTTCCACTGCAGCTGGGTCATAGCTCTTGCACAGATGTTTCTTTCTGACTTGGTCTCCTGTCTTCTGTGCCCTGTCTTGTTTTTATAATAACCTGCTGGACCCTCTCAGGCCCAGAAGAGGCGGTATTCTCCAGGAGTCCAGGTACTCAATTCTTGACTCACTGTGGCCATCCCCAATTCCCTTGTGTGCCCATCCAACATTTGCGACTGTTCACAGTCTGTGTGGCCATTGTCTCCAGAGTCACCAGTCTCCAGGTCCGCCTGCACCTCCATCTTGCATGTTGATTGTCTAGAGCAACGAAGAGCTCCCCAGAGAAGTGGCATGTCTCATGTGTCCTGTCCTTTCATCACTCTGCCTCTCTCTTCGCTCGCTGCCTTAGCCCCAGGCTTGTTATGAAACGGTTAGCTTGTCATTTCTAAGGAAGAATTTGGTCCACAAGGGCTATTGGAGAGAGAGGGTCTCCGAAGTAGGTCGGAAGATGGGTGGGCTCCGGGGAGACTTTCAGTAGGAGAACCTTGCCCACTGAGTATTATTGGGAGAAGTTGTGTGTAGTGAAGGGCCAGAAGGTCTTTTGACTGAAGATAGTCACCTGTGGCTGGAGAATACCACCAGGCCACTTGGTTCTGGCACTGTCCTTTCTGAGTCCTGATCCATTTCACATCATGTGCTTATAGAATGTTAGAATTTGGAAGGTGCTATCCTAAATGGAAAGAATTTCCTGAGCGAACAGGTATTTTCAAACAGAATACTTGGGTGCACCAAATATTAGGTTGGCCAAAAAGTTCGTTCGAGTTTGACCATAAGCTGTTAATGGAAAATTAAAATTTTTTGGCCAACCTAGTACTTGCCCTTGTAGGGGAAGAGGTGGAGCTATGGTGGACACATACAAAGAAGCATAATAAATGAATTTTCAAGAAGTTTACATGGCAGTTGGTGATACGTATTTGTATGTATGAGTACATATACACACATACATACATACACATAGGGGCTTCCCCTGGGGCTCAGTGGTAAAGAATTAGCCTGTGATGCAGGAGTCACAGGAGACTCGGGTTCGATCCCTGGGTCAGGAAGATCCCCTGGAAAAGGGCATATTAACCCACTCCAGTATTCATGCCTAGAGAAATCTATGGACAGAGGAACCTCTGGGCTACAGTCCAGAGATTTGGAAAGAATCGGACATGTCTGTAACAGCTTAGCACATGTGCACATACAAATAAGAAGGAAACCAATTTTGGGTGGAATGTAAGTGCCAAGTGCTGATCTCTGGGAGGATTCCAGTCAGACCCCAGAGTGTCAGAGGGGCCATTTCGGACCTACCCCAGATGGGAGGAGGATTCCTGGAGGCAGGTACTGAGGTCAGTCACTTCTGGGCCTGTCGAGTGACCCTCTGAGCATGGGCTCTCGGAGGCTGCTAGTGACAAGGCAGAGTGGTCGTCCGGTCTGTCCTGAGCAGCTCGGCTTTGTGTGTAGACGTCCCGTCACTGTTTGCACAGGCGTTCCTGCGAGCTCTTTCTCACCACCCTCTGCTTTGCCTCCCCTGCCTTCCCAGCGGGTGTTCCCCTACATCTCCGCCATGGTGAACAACGGCTCTCTGAGCTACGATCACGAGCGGGATGGGCGGCCTACAGAGCTGGGGGGCTGCACAGCCATTGTCCGCAACCTCCATTACGACACCTTCCTTGTGATCCGCTACGTCAAGAGGCACCTGACGGTGAGTCCCCGTTCTGGGCGTCGCCCACCTGCAATGCGGGCTGTCTTGGGGCCCAGCCCTGACTTGCCCCTCCCCCCTGTGTTGTAGATAATGATGGACATCGACGGCAAGCACGAGTGGAGGGACTGCATAGAGGTGCCGGGGGTCCGCCTGCCCCGGGGCTACTACTTTGGCACCTCGTCCATCACGGGCGATCTCTCAGGTACTGCCCTGCGCGCTCCTTACTGGCCCGAACTCAGGTCATGTCTCACTAGACAGGCCCGGGCGTGAGAGCCAGCTGGGCAGAGCTCTGGCAAGCAGGTGCCCACGAGTGCTCCCCTTCTTGCATTCTTGTGCGTAGAGCCCAGATTGCCCAGGCCTGGGGTCGTCTCGCACAGTTGTGTCTGGGAGAGGTCTGCTGCTAACAGCAGGCAGTGCTCGCCTCTTCATCATGCCGGTGCTTCCAGTCTGTGCTCTCCTTTTTCTTGCGCCTGTTTCTGCAGGCAAGTTCTTTCACCCAAAAGGCTGACTTCCCCTTCTCCTCGCAAAGCTTCTCCTTGACTGACCCCCAAACTCTTTTGGGCTCAGATTTCTTTCCTTTTTTTTTTTTTTTTTTTAATAAAACCTACATTTTGTTTATTTATTTATGGTTGGGCTGCATTGGGGCTTCTCTTGATGTGGCATGTGGACTACAGAGCTTGCAAGCTCGGTAGCTGTGGCTCTTGAGCTCAGTTGCCCAAAGACGTGGGATTTCAGTTCCCCAGTCAGGGATCGAACCTGCGTCCTCTGCGTTGGGAGCACGGAGTCTTGGCCCTGTGCTCGACTTTTGGCTGCGTTGTATGTGCAGACGCCTCTGTGAATTACCAGCGTGGCGAATGCTGCGTTCGGACCGGTGTCTCTAACACGGCCCTGCTCATGAAAGCCCCCTCTGTGTCTTTGCTCTGTGTGTTTTGTCTTTGTCTTCTCTTGAGCTCATTTGACCGGTTACCCTGAAACTCCTGCCTTACTTGACTTATGTGACATTAGCAGAACCAGACTCTTGTATCTTCTCTGGATTTTCTACCTACCTGTTTCCAAAGTTTCTCTTTTATGTCTCTAAGCCTCAATCATGACATCTTTTGAGGTAAAGAAACTTTTGGTTCTTTTGATTAATATAGTGTATTGTGAATGAAGCTGGTATGAAATAGAACTTTCTTGTGTCAAAACAGAAAGGCAAATGCCCATCCGAAACGGGCAGCGTCTACTCAGCCTCGGCCTGTTGTTGGCAGGAGAAACTGTGGGCTGTCCTGTTGTTTAATCTCAGTCCTGGCACAGAAAACATTTTTTCTAATTGAAGGTAAATCCAGTTTTGTTTTTTTTTAACCTGGTTTTATCTGCTAAAGATTCTAAGAGCCCAAACAGCTTAAAGGTCATCCTAATAATAGAGATGGCAGGAAGTCCCGTCCGCAGTAAACACCTGGGAGCACTGAGCACCTCTGCACTCACATTTGTGGCCTCTTAATACCAGTTCCCGCTAACAGAAATAAAAGCTTCCTGGAGAATGTGTCTGATGCCAGGTATAAGGTAGGAAATACAAGCCAAAAACTTCCCAGAAAAGCAAAGAAGATATAAAAAACTTGTCAGTTCATGTTAAAGGACTCAGGAGTCAACTTGAATAGGCTCCCCTGGGTAAAGTTGGTTTGAGTTGAGCATCAGTAAGAGGTTCAACTTCAATGTATTTTGTTGTTCAGTTCAGTCATATCCGATTCTTTGCCACCCCATGGATTGTAGCACACCAGGCTTCCCTGACCTTCACTGTCTCAAAGTTGGCTCAAACTCATGTCCATTGAGTCAGTGATGCCATCCAACCATCTCATCCTTCAGTTCAGTTCAGTTTAATCACTCAGTCATGTCTGACCCCATGGCCTGCAGCACTCCAGGCCTCCCTGTCCATCACCAACTCCTGGACTTTACCCAGATTCATGTCCATTGAGTCAGTGATGCCATCCAACCGTTTCATCCTTGGCTGCCCCCTTCTCCTGCCCTCAATCTTTCCCGGTATCAGAGTCTTCCAGTGAGTTGGCGCTTCATATCACATGGCCAGAAGATTGGAACTTCAGCATCAGTTCTTAGAATGAATGTTCAAGACTGTTTTCCCTTAGGATTGACTGGTTTGATCTCCTTGTTGTCCAAGGGAATCTCAAGTCTTCTCCAGCACCACAGTTCAAAAGCATTAATTCTTTGGCGCTCAGCCTTCCTTATGGTCCAGCTCTTACATCCATGCATGAATGCTGGAAAAACCATAGCTCTGACTATATGGACCTTTGTTGGCAAAACAGTGTCCCTGTTTTTTAATAAGGTGTCCCAGTTTGTCATAGCTTTTCTTCCAAAGAGCAAACATCTTTTGATTTCATGGCTGCAGTCACCATCCGCAGTGATTGAAACACATCAAATATGTTTGAATCTCTGTGTTTATAATGTTACTTTAAAAGGGGAGGGAAAAAAAATTGAGCCCCTGACTCCTTCATCCTTCTCTGGTAATTAATAGTGAGATTCAGGGTCATAGTCGCAGGACCTGGGAAGAGTTAGCCACAGTCCAGAAGGGAAGTGTGCTCCAGGCCAGTAGCTGTGCCCTGCTCACGGCCCGTTAAACAGCTGCCGTGCGGCCCTCTCCTCGAAAGTCACGTGTGTAGCCCATGTTACAGGGAAGCTGCAGGGCTGCTGTGTCTCCTGAAAGGTTGTACCTGATTGGGGCTTAGTTCTTGTATTATCTCTCGATTTCGAAATTGTATAGGGGGCTTCCCTTGTGGCTCAGTGGTAAAGGATCCGCCTGCCAGTGCGGGAGACACAGCTTCAATCCCTGATCCAGGAAGACCCCATGTGCTGTGGAGCATCTTAAAGCCGTACGCCACAGCTACCGAAGCCTGTGCGCTCGAGCCCATAAAACAGGAGAAGCCGCTGCAGTGAGAAGCCTGTGCAGCAGCAAAGACCCAGCACAGCCAAGAATAAAATAAATAATTTATGTAGGCAACGCATGTTTGTTGATGAAAACTATATATATAGGAGAATGTAGAACATTCCGCTACCTGACCTTATTTTTAGGTGAGAAACAAGAGGTTTTGGTGGTGGGTGTATTGTTTTGTTTTGTTTTGTTTTTCAGGTCACTTTGTGTTAGCTGTGGACTAGAAGCTTGAACCAAGACATTCTTCTCAGGGCACCTTGAGTCATCCCTTTGTCATTCTCTCTGTCTTTAGACAACCATGATGTCATTTCCCTGAAGCTGTTTGAGCTGACAGTGGAGAGGACCCCGGAAGAGGAGAAGCTGCATCGGGACGTGTTCCTGCCCTCAGTGGACAACATGAAGCTGCCTGAGAGTGAGCACAGAGGCCCCCCACGGCCGGCCAGGGGGTTGAAGGCTGCTGGGGGGTGGGGGGCCGTGCAGCCCAGCAGTGGGGCCTGACTCGCCTGTGTTCCTCTCCGGGGCACCTGGGGGCACTGGCCCTGCTCTCTCACTGGTCTCCACGTTACCAATGAGCAGTTCAGGGCTGCTTAGGTTTAAATTTTGGCATGTGGAAAGGGTGTACTGGAGCTCCGGCTCCCAGAAACTGGAACAGCTCCCAGTCGGTCCTTCCCTCCCCGAGCGGCCCCCTCCTTCTGACCTGCTTCTCTCTTGCTTCCTCAGTGACAGCCCCGCTGCCTCCCCTCAGCGGCCTGGCCCTCTTTCTCATCGTCTTTTTCTCTCTGGTGTTTTCCGTCTTTGCCATTGTCATCGGGATCATACTCTACAACAAATGGCAGGACCAGAGTCGGAAGCGTTTCTACTGAGTGCCCCCCCTACCCCGCAGCCGTGACCTGTGTGACTGTCCCCTAGGCAGTGTGGGCGGAGCCGTGCTGACCTACCCACCCGGCCGGGTGGGCCTTCCCGTCGCCAGCACCTGGTCAGGGATGCGGGTCTGCCACTGGAGCTGTGCGGGCAGGGACGCCAGCTCCCCCCGTCACCTGTGAGGACAGCCAACTCTGGCTCAGGAAGCCTCCCCCGGGTGACGATGCTGCGATGTGCCTTTCCCCAAGGTCCCGCCACTTGGGAGTGAAGAGGGCTGGCGAGAACCTGGGCCGCCGTGATGCCAGAACCAGTGGAAGGAGTTACCGAGGCCAGGCTGCCTTGCTGTTGGGCTCACAGGGCCTCTGGGCTTCACTTGTAAGTCTTCAAAGACGAGAAATTGATGACTCCTCATACCTCCTGGCCAACCAGCCACTGGTTTTTGCTTTTTGTCCAAGCCCCTGTCCACCTGAGGCACTTTTCCTTGGAAATCTGGATGGAAATCTCTTCCCTGCCTCTTCCCTCCTTCCATCATTCTCTGCAGATGCAAGCTGAGCTGGAAAAGACACCTGGCTGCCTGTCCGTTAGGGCCTGGGCTGCAGGACACACTCGGGTGTCACTGACCCTTGTTAGGTGGCCATGGGGAGGGGGCATTCTGCGGGGGCTTGCTGCTCTGACCTTTGTTCTTGAGGGTTGATCTTGGTTCTGTTGGTGTGTTCGTGACACTCCCAGTCAGGCCCCTTTAAGCCCCCAGTCAGGTGTGGGAAGTCAAGAGACGCTTGGGAGACGTCACAGGTGCTGTGGGCCATTTTGACACTGAAGGCAACATCTACCATGTGACCTGAGGACGAGGCGATGTTTCTGGATGCTCCAGAGCCTGCTTCGCTGCATGTTTTGTGTTCATAACTTTTGGAATCCTACTTAGAGTGTCAAGATGTAAGGAACCTTTCTTCTATAGCCTCAGTTTGGATGCTCCCCAAAGAGGAACTCGTGCTTCTCTTTCTTAAGTGATAAGAAATGGTGGTTGTAAATCTGGGAGCAGTGGATCCCCGTCACCTGTGCCTGGGAGAGTCCGTTGTTGTTTGAACAGCAGAGCCTGAGCACCCTCCTCTCTGGGTCAGCCCTGATGCCACTGCCTTACCTGACCAGGAGTCAGGCGCTGCTCGCCTGTCTGCCCTGTGATTCTGTTGCTGACGGGTGGGCTCTCCCTGGAGGGTCTGGACTCAGCTCTCCTAGCCCTGTGCTTCTGTAGCCCAAGGGAAAGTCTTAATGTGGCTGATAAAAATCAAACATGACCTCCTGTGTGGCCTTCCTTCTAGGGGTGGGTTCGGCTAAACCTTCAACCCATCCACCATTGCCCTTCTGGGATGGGAGAGCCCTCTGCTCAGATCTCAGCACTGGGGAGACCACACTCGTGGCTTGTGTGTGATTCTAGCTCAGGAATTCTTCGAGGCTCTAAGGAAGGCGAGAAGGCGTGGAAGATGGTCTACTACCCCCAGCCCCTGACCCGGGGCCAGCCTCAGACCAACGTGTGTGAGCTTTTGCTTTGGGTCTTGCCTTCTGTTCTAGAAGCATGCCAGTTCCCTCCTCCAGGGGACCTTCCCTACCCAGGGATCGCACCCAGGTCTCCCACATTGCAGGCAGACTCTTTACCAGCTGAGCCCCCAGGGCAGCCTTCCTGTCGTGAGTGGGGCCCAACATTGCTCTGGGCCCTGGAGTCCCAGCTGTGTCCTAGGGCGAGGGGGCCACCTGGCCACGTGATGGGGGAGGGCAGCGGCCTTACCCTCCAGGAGCCATCTCTCCTCACGGATGCCCTGGCCTTCTGTTTCCTCCAACCTGAGGCCCACAAAGAGGATGCACACTGGAGGCTCAAAGAGGTGCCTCCCGCCCTTCTGGGTCTCGTCCCAGAGGCTGGCCTTGCCTGTGGTGGTGTCAACCATCCAGATACAAGGTGCCTCTCTGTTACAAATGCTCTTTATTTCTGTGGAAAATTACAGCTCTGCCCTGCTTGTTGGAAGTGGTTTCTGAACAGAATGGCCAGACTATTCCGAGTCCCCAGAAACAAGGAACTGGTAGGAAGCTGAAGGGTAGGGCTGTCGGTGGGCCAGGAGCCCAGCCTGGCAGATGAGGGGTGGGATTAGTTCTGTGGGGCCAGAAGTTCTGGAAGAATATCCCGCAGGTGCGTCACGTGTCCCTGGAGGTGTTTCAGCCTAAGGGCCGGTGTAGGTTTCAGGCTTTGCTGGGGAGTGGTGAGGTTGGAAGAGTTGGTGCTACTGGTGTTTGGCGCATTGATGATATTGGTGTATATTTGAATGGGGGCATTCAGCCGAAGTTCCGGTTTGATCCAGCTCATGGCCAGATAGTTCTAGAGAGAACGAGCAACGGTCAGCCTGAAGCAGCAGCCCAAAAACGCGCTCTCACGTCATCCAAGAGGCATGGCGCCTTGCCCCTGTCCCCCAGGCTTGTCGCTCACCGGAGCTGAATAGATAAAGTTGAACAGCAGAAGCCCTATGAGCAGTATGATGGCGGTGGCTATGATTCTGAAGCGGTAGCGTCTCCAGACTACGCGGATGAATTTCCCAATGGGCGACCGGAACCACATGAACAGGGTGTGGGTGCGTCTGTCCGGGCGCAGGGTTGGCAGAGAAGGGAAGAGGGCAGAGGGAACCTTCAGGTCAAGTAACCCAGAGCAAAAGGGCTTTCAGTTGAAAAAAAGCAGCTCTGCTGCTGCCCACCCCTCTCCCCCTGCAGCTGCACTCCCCTGATTACAACTGAGCATTGAGTTGGAGCTGAGGGGTGGGTTAGGTATCCCTCTTTACTTCTCAGCCCCCTCCTCAGCACCACCCCCACAAACTGCCAGGCCCAGCTGCTCAGCTTTTTGAACCAGGAAGAGCCTCAGTGCCTTTACCCTGCGGGACCCTTACAAGGGAGGATGGAGTGTAGGGTATCGGTTGGGTTCCGACTGGCCTCGTCCTGCCGCCTTGATTAAGGCTTCCTTTTCTGTCAGTATCTCCAGGGTCATCTTCACTTTACCCTAGAAACACAGTGGGTTGTGGGGGTACTGAATTCAGACGACAGGAGCAAGAACCTGCCTCTCCCAGGGTTCAGAAAGGAAAAGGGGTTCAGCTCAGGCCCCTAGAAGTCTGTTAGAGCCAGCTTATGTGGGCTTCCCAGGTGGCTCAGACGTAAAGAATTCACCCGCCAAGGCAGGAGACTTGGGTTCAACCCCTGGGTCGGGAAGATCCTCTGAAGAAGGAAATGGCAACCCACTCCAGTATTCTTGCTGGGAAATCCCATGGACAGAGGAGCTTGGTGGGCTATAGTCCATGGGGTCGCAAACAGTTGGACAGGACTTAGCGACCAAACAGTGTGGCTCAGCAGTCAGCCCTGTAACCCAGGCAACAGGCACTGCCCCAGCTCCTACCGACAAGCGCCATTTGCCACCATCAAGAACCTGGCAAGGCCACCAGCCAGCCACATTCTTCATCTTAAAGAGGGACGAGTGCTTGTGCTGCAGGAAATGGGGCCACTTGGGGTCAGCCTCCAGCATCCTCACAGAGCACAGCCTGGAGTGCGGGGCCGGGAGGGGCATGTCCGACAAGTCCAGCTCCAGGACCCCTGAACCCAGAGAAAGGTCGTCAGCGAGAAGGCACTTCCCTGCCCTGTGGCTGCGGGCCCCGCGCCAGGGTCTCACCTAGAAAGTCATCCGTGGAGATGATGTTGTTGTCCCAGACCTGGATGATGAGCCGGGCTGGGAACTTCGTCACCGTGGGATCCAGGCTCCATATGTAGTCCTGGAGGGTGGTAGAGCGTGTATTACCGGCCTGGCTCTTGAGAGTTCACGGCCACTGAGCCGCTCACCACCCAGCAGCGATGGGACGGCCATGGAGGAGGACAAGTGGCAGGAGGGTTTCTACCCAAGGCCACATTCCAAGTGTCTCCGTGCGCCTCGCAGGCTCTGGGGGGCGGGAGGAGCGTGTCTCAGCCCCCACCCCACCTCCGGCCTGTTGGCCGTGTGCTCGGTCACTCAGTCATGTCCGACTCTTTGCAACCCCGTGCACTGCCCGCCAGGCTCCTCTGTCCATGAGATCCCCCAGGCAAGAATACTGGAGTGGGTTGCCATTTCCTCCTCCAGGGGATCTTCCAACCCCAGGGATCGAACCTGTGTCTCCTGCATCAGCAGGTGGATTCTTTACGATTGTGCCACCTGGGAAGCCTGGGCGTGTTACCTTCTCGCTCAAGACACACACGTGCTCTGCTGCCAGGTAGTCCAAGGTGAAGGTGAACCGCCAGTTGAAGATGCCCTCCCCCGTCATGGAGCGGTAGTGGACGTCCGTCTTCTGCATGTCCTTCTCCAGCCCGAATAGCCACCTGGGGCCAGAGTCTTCTCACCTGGGGGTCTCAGTTGATTGTCCCCACTCCCTGAGCTGGAGCCCCAGGGGGAGGGCCGCCCAGCACACCCCGAGACCAGGAGCACCCCCATTCCCTGAGCTGGAGGGCCACCCAGCACACCCCGAGACCAGAGCACCCCCACTCCCTGAGCTGGAGCCCCAGGGGGAGGGCTGCCCAGCACACCCTGAGACCAGAGCACCCCCAGGAATGGCACAACTAGGCACACCGGAGGCACCCTATGCCCTCCCTCACCCTTTGACATAGATGTCATTTATCTTGTCGTAACTTAAACTCTTTTCCTTCGGGTCCATGAGGATGGTTTTCCAGATAACGCAGCGGAGCTCATACCTGCAGCCACCGTTGTCGGAAGCTTTGTGGAGGCATAGCTCCCCAACCGCAGCCTCAGCGAGGGAACAGGCCTGGGGGGGCACTGTGCTCTGTGCCCACCCAAGTCAGCCTGGGCTTGGGGGGCCGCACGAGGCGGCGGCGCCCTAGAGTCCCAGCAGAGGGAGTGTCACAGTGACTCAGGGCTGGAGTCTGCTGGTGCCCCGCACACTGGCTGGGCTGCCCTGCCTGGTGTCACTCACCTTTTAGGTTTCCTGGGCCCAATGTTGACTGGGGGGCCGGGAGGCCCAAGCTTCTTGGGGAAGATGTCCACCCACATTTGCACCTTTCCCTAGAGTGGACAGGGGTAAGCTGGGCTTGGCCAACCCCCCCTGCCCTGCTACTCCCCGCTCCTGGCATGCTGGTCTGGTGGGGGTCCCCGTCCCATGGTCTAGGCCTGCTGAGGCTGTGTTTCTAGTGCTAAGCATTGGATCTGGGAGGTCAATGAACTTCAGACAGGAAGTCAGTGCACCACGCACCAGCTTCCACTTTCTTTTTCCAGCAGGGAGAACACGCTGGTGGCGTGTGACGGCTATGAAGCTGGGGGCTGTGGTGCCAGGGCATGACATGTCACTGGGGTCTGGAGAGGGATGCCACTTAACAGGTCCTGCCTGGCAACCTCTGCACGGGACTACGAATGGGATGGGGGCTGTGTTGATTAACCACCTAGTAGCCCTGAGTAAGGGTAAGCTTGGTGATCTCCAGGTCATTTCATGTTATGGAACCACATCCTAAGGATGTCAAGCTTTCACCAAGCACAGAGGTCTAGGCAAGAAGGGCTAGAACAGGTGAGGAAAGGGGAGAGAAGAAAGCAAGCGCCACCAATACTTGGGCCACCTGCTGTGAAGCGCCGACTCATTGGAAAATACCCTAATGCTGGAAAAGATTGAGGGCAGGAGGAGAAGGGGGCAAGGGAGGGTGACATGATTATACAGCGTCACTGACTCAATGGACGTGAGTTTGAGCAAACTCCGAAAGATGGTGAAAGACAGGGAAGCTTGGCGTGCTGCACTCCGTGGGGTCACAGAGTCAGACACGACTTGGCAACTGGACAACAGCAACAAAAAGAGCTGCCAGCGGTGAGAGTCCTTCAAACCTCGACCTAGTTTTATTCTTCTGAAACCGGCCCCACTGAATGAGAAGACAAGTCCAGTGAGGGTGGTTTTAAAAAGTGCTCAGCAGAGAAATTTGTTAGGCAGAACGTGCTGTCAGGTTGAGAGATGGGGAGAATGAACTGAGCCATTCTGGTGGCTGGAGGATGGGGGATCACTGGGGCGCCTGTGGAGATTTTATTCCTTTTGTTTGGGGTTTCTTGCTGGGCAGAAAACACAGCCTTCATTTCACAGCCAAGTCAGGGTTATGATGTCTGACCCTGGAGGGTGGGGCCCCCAGATGCTTCCACAGCAGACACAGGGCCTCGGTTTTTCATCGGCAGCTTTTCCAGCACTGACTCTCTCCACTCTGCATGACATCGCTGCAGCTTCTTACTAACACACCCAGAACACGTTCATCATCTTTGCAGTCACACCTCTGCATGCCTGGCCTTTCCTGCCCCTCTCATCCTAGATGGTGGGGCTTCCCCGCCTCCCAGCTCCCCCTCAGGTCTCATACCTGGTCGATGCCCGGCTGGCTGCCCCTGTACAGAGTGCGGGTCTCCACATGCTCGGGCACCAGCCCCTGAGTGTGCAGGAGGTACAGAGCCAGGCGCTCTTTCTTAGATCCCAGGAAGCGCGCTCTAGGGGGCTTGAGTTCTACATCGGAGAGGGGACGGGGAGGAGGTATAAGGAAGTCAGGGGCCTCCCCATGCCCCACGTGGGCCCCGCCGTCACCCTCAGCCTGGGAGGCGGACTTGGTTATCCATTTCAGGAGGGTAGGGGACCCTCCTGGCAATGCAGGTAGACTTAGGTGTGGGTTCAATCCCTGAGTTGGGACGATCCCCTGGAACAGGAAGCCTGGAGAACCCCATGGACAGAGGAGCCTAGCGGGCTGCAGTCCATAGGTCACGCAGAGTCAGACATGACTGAAGCGGCTCGGCATGTGTGCAGGGGGCAGGGTGGGGGGAAATGCCCTCTGGCAACGCCTCCATCCTGAGCGCCACTGGAGGCAGAGGCCTGGCCCTGCGCTTGCTGGCAGGTGTGTACGCTTCTCACCAAAGCTTTGCAGTTCGAATTTTTTCCCGTTGTAATAAACAGAGTCACCCTCAGGGCTGAAGAGAGGCGGCGGTAGTCCCTTTCGCTTGGCATGGTGCTCCAAGAGCAAGCTTGGGGGCATCTGATCCCGCCACCTGAAGGGCCCTGACCTGTGGGGAGACCCAGTCCTGGAGAAGCCCTTGCTACCCACTGCAGGCTGGCCGGTGCTGGGAGTGGGCACGCAGATGGGTTTGGGCCCCGACTCCCCGGCTCGGGATGCAGGTGTCTTCAAGAAGAGCTGCGGGTTCCCTCCTCCACCCTCACCTGCTCCCTTGCCCACCACCCGCCGCCCCCCGACCCCTGCCACAACTCAAGTCCTCACTGGCAATAGGATTTGGAGAGCCCACAACGAGCTCCAAAGCCAGACAGGAGTCGGTCTTCCAGGTCAATGACTGTGGTTCCAATCATATCATCAGGTGAGAATAGGTCAAAGTCATAGAGCTGGATCTCTAGGTCTTTCTCCAGGGGGATGGTGCAGCTCAGTTCAAACATCCTAGGGGGAGGGTGTTGGAGACACAGAGTCTGAGGACTGTGTTATCCACCTGCCTCCGCTTCTCCAGCATCCTGGCCCATGTGCCTGTGCGCCACTCTATTTGGCCCCGGTGAATATAGAGAGCAGAGCCTGGCGTGACTGTCCTCTGCCAATAACCAGCCCTCAGTCCTGGTGGGAGCAACTTTTTTTAAGTTTATTTCGCTGCTCTGGGTCTTAGTTGTGGCACGCAGGATCTTTAGTTGTGTGAGAACCCTTAGCTGCAGCATGTGGGATCTAGTTCCCTGAGCAGGGTCAAACCTAGGCCCACTGCATTGTGGGCAGAGTCTTAGCCCCCGGACCACCAGGGGAATCCTGGGAGTAATTTTTGATAGGCCTGGGGTGCAGGACTCTGAGCTCCCTTCCAGGGCAGCGTGTTAGAGAGGGAGGGGAGAGCTAGGCTGCCCGTCGGTGCTGGTGCTTTTTCCATCCATTGAACACGGTGCTAGGAACACAGAAGCTAGAAGAATTCTCTGCCTCCAGGACTGCTCCCGACCCGCGGGGGATGAGAGCAGGGGTGTGGGACCCGGAGCACTGGGCAACTCACACGCCAAAGATGGGGTCCAGAGTGTTGGGCTGGTACTTGTCCCGGTTGCCAAGCATAGTCTGTCCCAGTTTCAGGATCACGTAAGGGTCACACTGGGGTTCAGAGAGAAGGGAGGGGAGGACAGGAAATAGGAATCAGCCCAGGTTGGTGAGGGAGCGCAGGAGTGGGTCAGAGAGGAGCCCCTTGTACAGACGGGGCCTTTGGGAAGTCGGTAGTCTGGGCCTGAGGGAGCTCCGGGATGCTGTGGTACAGAGTGAAGTATAGGGGTGGGCAGGNTGCCAATAACCAGCCCTCAGTCCTGGTGGGAGCAACTTTTTTTAAGTTTATTTCGCTGCTCTGGGTCTTAGTTGTGGCACGCAGGATCTTTAGTTGTGTGAGAACCCTTAGCTGCAGCATGTGGGATCTAGTTCCCTGAGCAGGGTCAAACCTAGGCCCACTGCATTGTGGGCAGAGTCTTAGCCCCCGGACCACCAGGGGAATCCTGGGAGTAATTTTTGATAGGCCTGGGGTGCAGGACTCTGAGCTCCCTTCCAGGGCAGCGTGTTAGAGAGGGAGGGGAGAGCTAGGCTGCCCGTCGGTGCTGGTGCTTTTTCCATCCATTGAACACGGTGCTAGGAACACAGAAGCTAGAAGAATTCTCTGCCTCCAGGACTGCTCCCGACCCGCGGGGGATGAGAGCAGGGGTGTGGGACCCGGAGCACTGGGCAACTCACACGCCAAAGATGGGGTCCAGAGTGTTGGGCTGGTACTTGTCCCGGTTGCCAAGCATAGTCTGTCCCAGTTTCAGGATCACGTAAGGGTCACACTGGGGTTCAGAGAGAAGGGAGGGGAGGACAGGAAATAGGAATCAGCCCAGGTTGGTGAGGGAGCGCAGGAGTGGGTCAGAGAGGAGCCCCTTGTACAGACGGGGCCTTTGGGAAGTCGGTAGTCTGGGCCTGAGGGAGCTCCGGGATGCTGTGGTACAGAGTGAAGTATAGGGGTGGGCAGGACGGGGAGGCCCCGCAGCTCAGGGGTGCTGGTTACCAGGCCGTTGAGGTCTTGGGGCTGCAAGTGGAAGGCTCGCACCATGTACACCCGCACCAGGCACTGCTGGGGGAAGTCCTCTTTCTTAGGCCAGAGCGGGAACTGGCAAGGGGGCTTGGGAGCTTCCGGGTTCTCAGGAAAGGGGTAGACGCGGAACTGGCCCTGTGCGTGTGTCAGGGAGGGAAGGTCTTGGCCGCCAGCCTGGCAGCAGCAGCCTGCCTGTGTAACTCCCTCCAGGAGGGGCCCCGGGTCCCAGGTCAGAAGAGTGGGTGGTGTTGAGGATAGCAGGACCTGAAACCCACAAGGACCGGTGGGGCAAGTGCTGCAGAGATGCTCAGCCAGGACCACAATGTTCAGGAGGGGTGATCAGGAAGGGCATTCAGAGGGGTGTTAACGCAGGAACTGAGCTCCCGGTTTCTAATGAAGGGAGCTCTCTTTCCACCCCCATCCAGGTCCACACTTCTTTTCAAAAGCTTGAGCCTGAGCAGGGATTGAAAAGCCCTAGCCCTTCCTGCATCAGGGGAGGCAAACCTGAGTCCCTGCAGAGGTCAGCCTCTGCCCCCGACTCCCAAGACTGTCAAGCCCTCCGTGCCCGTCCTCACAATGAACATACAGAACCAGGGCTCCTATCAGAGTCTTCCCCCGGGCGGAAGAGGCCCAGGCTGATGGTTGCAGCCACGAAGGGCGGAACACACACCTTGAACTCCCCTACCACAGGGCTGTCCAGCCTGGGCCGTTCCTGGTAGAGTCTGAAGGTCTGGCAGAAGTCCTGCAGGCCTTGGAAGGCTGGCACAGCCTCCAGCTCACAGTCATACACCTGTGGGAAGGCGCGGAGGACGCCGCTGGTGGGGGCAGCCGCCCAGGGCCTGGCCAGAGGGGACCATTCCTAGGATGGGGCGGGCGGAGGGACCCCTGGGGTCAGCACAGCTGCTGCCAGTGGGAGCGCTGGTTCCTGAAAGAGTGTGGCCAGGGGTCGTGTGGTCCAGAGTCTTGTGAAAATGATGCGGGAACACCGCCTGCTGCCCCTCTCCCCGTCTCCACCAGCTTGGCCGTTCCCTGAGGCCTCGGTACCCGTGTGCTGGCCTCCCCCCGGCCTCTCCCCATCCCTCAGCAGTCCTCGCTCTCAGGGGCCTGCGAACCTTCAGGGTGTGATAGTCTTTGTACTTGTACTTTAAGGTCTGGGGAGCGTCTCCCGTGGCCCAGAACAGCTTGCTCCACCAGTCTACTTCCTGGTCATATTCGTCCTGGCAGGGAGAGGGGGCATTTTGGCCCCTGGGGAAGGGGCATGGTGGCTTCCTCTGCCCCCTGAGCTGCCCAGGGTTGCTCCTATTCCCCGAGGCTGAGCCTCCATCACCTCAGCTTTGCTGGACTTGAACCAGAACTTCTCACAGAGGTAACCTAGGAGCTGAAAAATGACTGCACATGAGCAGGGCAAGGCCCCGCTGCCCATCGCCTCCCACTGCCCAGGGGAGAACGGGCTCGAGGTCACGGCTCCCTTCCCATTCACAGAGGCCTCTTCATTCAGGGGTCCTCAGACATAGGATGGGGGCCAAGAAGGAGGGGAAGGTTTGTTCTAGGTTCTCATTGCCCGCAGCCCAGACTGAACTCCGGAAGGCTCAGAAGTAGGCCTTTAGCCCCACCCCAGGCTCCTGGATCCGAATCTGCATTTGTTCAGAATGTCCCAAGGATTCCTGTGCATTCAAAGTCAACAGGGGCTGCTCCAGGGCAGCAGTTCTGCAGTTCAGAAACACTGGAATCACTTGGGGTGGGGTGAGGTATGAAAACGTTCGTCACTGTCATGTCCTACTCTTTGTGACCCCATGGACTGTAGCCCGCCAGGCTCCTCTGTCCGTGGAATTCTCCAGGCAAGAATACTGGAGTGAGTAGCCATTCCAGGGGACCTTCCCCACCCAGGGATCAAACCCAGATCTCCTCCATGGCAGGCTTTTTTACCATCTGAACCACCAGGGAAGCCCTTGAAAAAGAAAGAGACTGGTGCCACCTGGGCCCTGCCCCCAGCAATTGGTCAGTAGTCTGGCCATCTGGGCTTTTTAAAATTCTTGAGCAATGCTAATGTGCAGCCCAGGTTGAGAATCGCTGTTCTTGAATTTGCTCAAGTAGGCCTCATCCTGGAGGCTCAGACTGTTTAATCCACCCCCCTCAGGCACAAGGGCCATTTCCTGAAATGGCAAAGGGCCTCCGGCCCTTCACTCACCTCCTGGTACTTTTTCACCGCCAGCGCTGCATGGAGAAAGCGCAGTAGTGAGTCTCGGGAGAGGGGATGAGGGGGAGGAGGAGGGGCACCCCCCTGGGTGAGGCCGGGGGAGGGGCAAGGAGAGAGGGTCATACTTGGGGGCCGCGGAGGCACGTAGTCCTCGGCCCAGGGGTCACAGAAGTAGGGCTGCAGAGAGTGAACGTTGGCCTGGCCCACCACGGTCTCCTGGCCGAAGTCCTGATTGTCCACCACCTTCAGCACTAGGGGCAGTGCGAAAGCCTCCTCCGTAGGCATGTACTGCAGCACCCGGACAGGCCAGAGCGTGAGGCTTCCCACGCGACAGGCACTGTCCCAGCCCTCGCCCATGGCGTCCTTACCAGCGTGAGGAGGAGGGCAGACTGGGCGAAGTTGGGATTGGTCTGGAAGTCCCTGATGGGCTCTGTCTGCAGGGACTCCTCCCAGCATTCCACCAGGAGCCGGGGCGAGCGCACCTGCTTCATGTTGCGAAGGCCCCAGACCAGCATCTGGCGGGATGGAGAGTGGGTGGGGACGGGGACAGGCAGCGCCTCTGCGTCGGGGGCCCGGCCTGGCTGGGGGCCTGCAGGGCCAGGGCACGAGGCTGGGTGCTAGAGAGTCTGATGGCGCACCCGGGGCCCCTCTCCTCGGGGAGGAGCGCTCGCGCCCAGGCCCAGCACTGTCCTCTCTCCTCCTTCCTCCCTTGCTGCCCGTCTGGCCTCTAATCATTTCTCTGGGGGGTGAGTTCCTGACGCTGGCTGCCTCCCAGGCCTACAGCAGCTGGTGTGGCTCCCGGGCTCCGAGGCACGGCTGTGCCCTCTAGCTCATGGCTGACTTGGGTCCCACAGAACTCCGTGGCCAGACAGCGGGATAGTGCCCTGAGATCTCGCTCTCAGTGGACCCACACTGGGCACCCCACGAGCGGTCCACACCCTCCTCACAGAGCTGCCTCGGGGCAGCGTGGGACCAGCCACCGGGCCTGACCCGGGCTGTGGTGCTGGGAAGACTTGGGGCTATCATCCACTCTTGGCCAGGTCTGCGGCGGGCACATGGGTTCTGACGTGGGGCCTTCCCTGCTACTCTCAGAAGAGGCGAGAAACGTCCTGGCATTTGGAGTCTGGCAGGGCCAGGCCTAAACTCTGCTGCTGCCGCTGAGCCCCTGCATCGCTGTGCATGACTGTATTATTTCTCAGAGCCTGAATTTCCTTCTTTGGAAGGCGATACTCCCTAATTTTTGCTCAGGGGCCACGTGAGGCTCACACACCGTAGGTAATGAATGCTAAAGCCCTTGGTCTACGACCTGCTGGGTGCCAAGCCACTCAGTCATGTCCAACTCTTTGCAGCCCCTTGGACTGTAGCCCGCCAGGCTCCTCTGTCCATGAGATTCTCCAGGCAAGAATACTGGCGTGGGTTGCCATTTCCTTCTCCAGAGGATCTTCCCCACCCAGGGGTGAACCCATGTCTCTTTCGTCTCCTGTATTAGCAGGCAGGTTCTTTACCCCTAGCGCTACCTCACGGTATTTTGGTGCTGCAGAGATTTGCATTAAAATACTGCAAAATATTCTATCAGAGCTTCTGCCCTTCACGTCTCTCCTGTCTCCCCATGTCTCTCACAGGGTATCTTCTCAGGGTCCAAGCTTTGGATCAGGTCGGCAGAAGGCACAAGAGGGTCAGCAGAGAGTGCTCCGCGACGCTCAACTGCTCTGGGGACAGCTTGTGCCCCGCCCGCCCACCTGCCCCGCTCCACACTTTGTCACCTCAATAGCCATTTTCCGGAGCGTGGGCTGGATGCTCTTGGGGAGGATGTAGATGCCGTTCTTCCAGGGCACACTTAACATGGGCAGCTGCTGTCTGAGGCTCTGAAGGGATGAGGCAGGGGAGTAGGGACCATGAGGCCCCATTGGTCTGGTCCTATTGTGCCCCCTCCCCCACTCAAGCAGGACCCTGAGAGTGCTCAACTGAGGCAGCCCTGGAGCCCTTTGGGCAGAAGCTAGTGGCAGAGTCATGGAGAGGCTGGGCAGGTCAGCACCACCCAGCCCAGTGGTGTCTAAGCCAGGGACCCCCAGGGCTTTCTTGAGGGACTGGGCTTGGGGGCTGCCAGCTGTGGGACCCCATGGCAGAGGAGCAGGGCAGGGTGGGGGCGCTGAGCACCCCACCTCCCAGCTGGTCCCCTCTCCTAGCACCTCAGTCTCAAGGATCAGCTCACAGGACGCCAGGATTTCGCCTTCTTCATCCTCCAGCCCTTTTACTAGGGGGTGCCACCTCATGGGGGGCAGGATCCGGTCTTGGGCGTCCAGCCAGACCACCGGGTGCCACATGCTCCGTCCCCACAGTGTCTCATTGCCCTGGAGGGAAGGGGGAAGTCATAGAACCTGGGGGCCAGGCTAGCAGCACTCCGGCTCCTCCCGGGATCCCGACGACGCCAGGGTCAGGGCTGACATTTATGTTCTCAGCATGTGCTCTGCGAATCAGCCTCACCGAGCACTTTCTGAATATTCTCCTCTACAAGAACGACTCCTCACAGGAATTCCCTGGTGGTCCCGTGGTTAGGACTCTTCACTTCCACTGCAGGGGGCACGGATTCAATCCCTGGCCAGAGAACTAAGATCCCTTCACGCCACGCGCATGCCTAAGCGCTGTCGCTCAGTCGTGTCCGACTCCTTTTCAGCCCCGTGGACTGCAGCCCGCCGGGCTCCTCTGTCCATGGGATTCTCCAGGCAAGCAGACTGGGGTGCCTTGCCATGCCTTCCTCCTCCAGGAGATCTTCCCAACCCAGGGATCGAACCAGTATCTCTTATGTCTCCTACACTGGCAGGCGGGTTCTTTACCACTAGCAATACCTGGGAAGCCCCAATCATGCTGCACAACAAAGCAAGTAGAATAAGATGAATAAAATACAGTCTCCTCAGAGCTCTGCCCAGCCCAGCCCGCCTCACCTGGGGGTCCCGCTGCCACAGTTCCAACACCACGCACGGCGGGCTCTCTCTGGTGTCCTGAGGGCTCTCGTACAAAAGGAGGTGCTGAAAGGTGAGCGTCTGGGCCCATGTGGGGGCTGCAGAGCTCTTCAGGGTTTGGGTGCACTGGCTGTGGTTCAAGAAGACCAGCCTGATGAAGGGCCCTGGGGGCGGAAGTTGAAGAGGTGGTGCCTTGGAGCTACTGAGTGAAGCCCTCCTCTCTTCCTCGCTGGCACCACCAGACCCAGTGCCCAGGGAGGCTCAGGCCCGCCAGCCGCAGCCATTCCAGCTCCCCCAGAAGGCCACCTCAGCGTTAGGCGCAGAGCCCGTGGGCTGATAGCCAGAGGCCACTTTAAACTGTCATGGCTGGGGTCCAGGCGTCACAGACTCAGAGCGCCCAGTGGCTTCTCTGGAGGGGTTCTGGGGCCCAGGATGCATGTACGTGGCTGTTCTTCCTCATTATCAGCAAGTGGCCTTGGCATCAAGGGACATCACAAGGCCCTTTGGAAGAGGGTGGTGGTGGTTTAGCTGCTCAGTGGTGTCTGACTGCGATCCCATGGACTATGTAGCCCGCCAGGCTCCTCTGTCCATGGGATCTTCTAGGCAGGAATACTGGAGTGGGTAGCCATTTCCTCCTCCAGGAGATCTTCTCCACCCAGGGATCAAACCTGCGTCTCTTGAATCTCCTGCACTGCAGGCGATTTTTTTTTTTTTACTGCTGAGCTACCAGGGAAGCCCTCTCAATGTTCCCAATGGACGCAGCTCCCAGCGGACACCCACTGCCCCTGCTAGACCCCGTCTAGCACTCTGGCCCCTGACAAAGAGGGCCACTGCCAGCCCAGGGCACCTGAAATCTCCATGTGGGGCCGGAAATTGCCAAATCTCATCCCCACCTGTCATCTGTCCCATGCAAGGGACAAGGGGGGCCCAAGCCTGTCGCCCTCTCTCTGGCCTGCGTGTCTCCTCCTCTCCAGGGCCCAGCTAAGTGGTCTCTTCTGGGTGAAGCCTCCCCTTCTTGATCTCACGGGGTTGGGGACTCACTGACGGACCATGCCCATCCTGTGTCCCCTGTTCTCGTGTCTTTTCCTCAAACCAGGGTCATGAGCTGCTGGGGGCAGGGGTCTGCATGCTTGTCATCCGCTTCCTCGCCATCCTTTGTACTGCTGAGTGGTCAAATTGGGTGGGGGGGTCCCTGAGAGGCTGGCGGAGAAGGGGTGCCCTTGCCTACCCTGGAATGTCTGGACACGGCTGGACATCAGGTTCCGGGCCTGGTAGATGTAGCAGAAGAGCTGGTAGTAGTGGGGCTCTGGGAGAGAGAGGAGCCATGTCTGCCACCTGCCTTCAGGCCCCCACCCCAGGCGCCCTGCTCCTCACCCTCAGGCACTGGGGGCCTCTGGGGCCACCCAGGCAGACTCTCGCTGCACACTCACTGTTGAAGACGCAGTAGATGAAAGGCAGGCTGGGCGTCTGGGTGGTCCCTGGGGGTGCCCTCTGAGAGCTCATGATTCTGTCCAGCCTCCGTGTGGACGACACCGTGTCCACCTCCCTCCTCGCCTGCTCTTTCATATCTGTGCTCTGTGCCCAGGACAGCCTCCCTGAGGCGCCTGGGTGCCTTTCTTGTCACCTCCAGCCCAGGCCCAGGTCACCCTTCTCCCCAGCCAAAGCCCAAGCACGTCCCCTCCACCACCCCACAGCGGCCACTGCATCTGACCACATGAGGCATCTCCGGCTGCCTGCCCCACCAGGTGTCCCCCGGCTCCGGAGGCAGGGTTGCAGGGGGGAGACCCCTAGACCACTGGGGCTTTACCAAGGATCCCTCCAGGAGGAATATGGGTGCAATGCCCTTGACCTTGTTGGGGGCCAGCCTGCGGTGCCAGCAGCGGCGGCGGAAGCGGCTCTGGGGCTCGGGGTTCAGCTGGAACTTGGAGCCGAAGACACCGTACTCCCAGCCTGCCTCGTCCTCAGCCAGGCCAGGGTGGTGCTGCGGGGAGAGCAGAGGCGCCCTCTCACTCGGTGTGGGTGTGGGAGTGGGTGGGCCCCCTCTGCGGCTGCCCCCGCCCCCGCCCAGTGGTCCCACCGGTCGCTGCCCAGCGGCCCCTCACCAGCTGCAGGAAGGAGAGGGTCTCCTGTTCGTGGCTCAGCCGCCCGTGGTCCCGGTAGCGCACTCGTGCCCAGCGGCGGCGCCGGCGTGAGTAGTAGTTCTTCTCCACCGAGTTCCAGACCTGGGGCAGCCCCGAGGGCGGGATGCCCACGCCGTACTCCCAGCCTGCGGGGCCAGGACATGGCCTGTGGGTGCCCAGGGCCCACGGGCTCAGGGGCTTGGATGGGCCTGAGACACAGGCCCCGGGAAGGGCAGGCCAAGGGGGCAGTGCGGTCCCTCAGGTCCAGGTCCGTCTGGCCACAGGGAAAGGTGTGGTCACCCAGCATCACCCAGGGGCCCGAGCCCAGCAGCCCATCTGACAGATGAGGAAGGTGAGCTCGCAGATGTCCCGGGACCCGCACACATCACCCAGTTCCTAAGTCGCAGAGTCTGCATCCCGAGCCCCGGTCTTCTGACTGCTAGCCCATTCATTTGTCCTTCCCTGGGGCCACTAGGGTGAACCAAGCTCTGGACTTGACTTCAGTCATGTGCCCAGGAGGCATTCAGCACGTGGGCTTCCCAGATGGAAGTACTGGTAAAGAACTCGCCTGCCAATGCAGGTTAGACAGAAGACACTCGAGTTCAATCCCTGTGCTGGGAAGATCCCCTGGAGGCATGGCAACCCACTTCAGGATTCTTGCCTGGAGAATCCCCACGGACAGAGGAGCCTGGCTGTCCATGGGGTTGCAAAGCATCAGACACGACTGAAGTGGCTTAGCACACATGCACACACCTGTCTTAAAGCTGGGGCCCATGTCTGTGGCAAGTAGGGAGGCCCCGCTTTCTGAAGGCTGGGGACCCCAGGGACACAGGCCCACTCTACCCGAGAGCTTGGCGGTTTTCAGCTTCAGGCCCTTCCGCCCTCAGCGTCCAGAGGACTCACCCTCGTTGTCCACTGCATGGTTCAGCTCCACAGCCCAGGTTTGCTTCACGTGCCAGCCTTGGGGGCACTTCACAATCTCCCGGGCCTCCACAGGCTCTCCATTCTGTGGGCGGACAGACAGGGCGGGCCTACTGCAGCCATCGTGGCCTCCCACCCCAGGAGCAGACAGTGCTTGTTACGTCTAGTGCCATCCAAGTGTTCACTTAATATGCTTTTATGGGTTTGCCTTTCTGAACTGTACATGCATTTTTAAAAGGAAACTTTATATAAGCACTATCCGTTTTATATAAACTTTATAGAACCACTCAACATAAATAGGAAATAACCATACGTATGACTATGAAAGTAAAATAGCGTGACTGAATCTCAAGTGGATGCTGCTGCCTGCCCACACCCAAGCCAGCTCTGCCCTTGTACAGAGGAGACCAGCCTGTGAGACATGAGTTAACCTCGCTGTCCAGTCAGTCAGGAGTANTCATATCTGTGCTCTGTGCCCAGGACAGCCTCCCTGAGGCGCCTGGGTGCCTTTCTTGTCACCTCCAGCCCAGGCCCAGGTCACCCTTCTCCCCAGCCAAAGCCCAAGCACGTCCCCTCCACCACCCCACAGCGGCCACTGCATCTGACCACATGAGGCATCTCCGGCTGCCTGCCCCACCAGGTGTGCCCCGGCTCCGGAGGCAGGGTTGCAGGGGGGAGACCCCTAGACCACTGGGGCTTTACCAAGGATCCCTCCAGGAGGAATATGGGTGCAATGCCCTTGACCTTGTTGGGAGCCAGCCTGCGGTGCCAGCAGCGGCGGCGGAAGCGGCTCTGGGGCTCGGGGTTCAGCTGGAACTTGGAGCCGAAGACACCGTACTCCCAGCCTGCCTCGTCCTCAGCCAGGCCAGGGTGGTGCTGCGGGGAGAGCAGAGGCGCCCTCTCACTCGGTGTGGGTGTGGGAGTGGGTGGGCCCCCTCTGCGGCTGCCCCCGCCCCCGCCCAGTGGTCCCACCGGTCGCTGCCCAGCGGCCCCTCACCAGCTGCAGGAAGGAGAGGGTCTCCTGTTCGTGGCTCAGCCGCCCGTGGTCCCGGTAGCGCACTCGTGCCCAGCGGCGGCGCCGGCGTGAGTAGTAGTTCTTCTCCACCGAGTTCCAGACCTGGGGCAGCCCCGAGGGCGGGATGCCCACGCCGTACTCCCAGCCTGCGGGGCCAGGACATGGCCTGTGGGTGCCCAGGGCCCACGGGCTCAGGGGCTTGGATGGGCCTGAGACACAGGCCCCGGGAAGGGCAGGCCAAGGGGGCAGTGCGGTCCCTCAGGTCCAGGTCCGTCTGGCCACAGGGAAAGGTGTGGTCACCCAGCATCACCCAGGGGCCCGAGCCCAGCAGCCCATCTGACAGATGAGGAAGGTGAGCTCGCAGATGTCCCGGGACCCGCACACATCACCCAGTTCCTAAGTCGCAGAGTCTGCATCCCGAGCCCCGGTCTTCTGACTGCTAGCCCATTCATTTGTCCTTCCCTGGGGCCACTAGGGTGAACCAAGCTCTGGACTTGACTTCAGTCATGTGCCCAGGAGGCATTCAGCACGTGGGCTTCCCAGATGGAAGTACTGGTAAAGAACTCGCCTGCCAATGCAGGTTAGACAGAAGACACTCGAGTTCAATCCCTGTGCTGGGAAGATCCCCTGGAGGCATGGCAACCCACTTCAGGATTCTTGCCTGGAGAATCCCCACGGACAGAGGAGCCTGGCTGTCCGTGGGGTTGCAAAGCATCAGACACGACTGAAGTGGCTTAGCACACATGCACACACCTGTCTTAAAGCTGGGGCCCATGTCTGTGGCAAGTAGGGAGGCCCCGCTTTCTGAAGGCTGGGGACCCCAGGGACACAGGCCCACTCTACCCGAGAGCTTGGCGGTTTTCAGCTTCAGGCCCTTCCGCCCTCAGCGTCCAGAGGACTCACCCTCGTTGTCCACTGCATGGTTCAGCTCCACAGCCCAGGTTTGCTTCACGTGCCAGCCTTGGGGGCACTTCACAATCTCCCGGGCCTCCACAGGCTCTCCATTCTGTGGGCGGACAGACAGGGCGGGCCTACTGCAGCCATCGTGGCCTCCCACCCCAGGAGCAGACAGTGCTTGTTACGTCTAGTGCCATCCAAGTGTTCACTTAATATGCTTTTATGGGTTTGCCTTTCTGAACTGTACATGCATTTTTAAAAGGAAACTTTATATAAGCACTATCCGTTTTATATAAACTTTATAGAACCACTCAACATAAATAGGAAATAACCATACGTATGACTATGAAAGTAAAATAGCGTGACTGAATCTCAAGTGGATGCTGCTGCCTGCCCACACCCAAGCCAGCTCTGCCCTTGTACAGAGGAGACCAGCCTGTGAGACATGAGTTAACCTCGCTGTCCAGTCAGTCAGGAGTATGTCAAGGCTATATATTGTCACCCTGTTTATTTAACTTATATGCAGAGTACATCATGCAAAATACCAGGCTGGATAGAGCACAAGCTGGAATCAAGATTGCTGGGAGAAACAATATTCCCAGATATGCAGATGACACCATCCTTATGGCAGAAAGCAAAAGAACTAAAGAGCCTCTTGATGAAAGTGAAAGAAGAGAGTGAAAAAGCTGGCTTAAAACTCAACATTCAGAAAACTAAGATCCAACAGATGGGGAAACAATGGGAACAGTGACAGACTTTATTTTGGGGGGCTCCAGATGGCTGCAGCCATGAAATTAAAAGACGCTTGCTCCCTGGAAGAAAAGTTATAACCAACCTAGACAGCTGACTAAAAAGCAGAGACATTACTTTGCCAGCAAAGGTCCGTCTGGTCAAGGCTGTGGTTTTTCCAGGGGTCTTGTATGGATGTGAGAGTTGGACAATAAAGAAAGCTGAGCACTGAAGAATTGATGCTTTTGAACTGTGGTGTTGGAGAAGACTCTTGAGAGTCCTCTGGACTGCAAGGAGATCCAACCAGTCAATCCTAAAGGAGATCAGTCCTGACTATTCATTGGAAGGACTGATGCTGAAGCTGAAACTCCAATACTTTGGCCACCTAATGTGAAAGAACTGATTCCTTGGAAAAGACCCTGATGCTGGGAAAGATTGAAGGTGGAAGGAGAAGGGGATGACAGAGGATGAGATGGTTGGATGACATCACTGACTCAATGGACATGAGTTTGAGCAAGCTCCAGGAGTTGCTGATGGACAGGGAAGGCTGGCCTGCTGTAGCCCACGGGGTAGCAAAGAGTCGGACACGACTGAGCAGTGAATTGAACTGATCCAGTCAGCAGCCACCAGCCTCCACGTGCGTGTGCTCAGTTCTGCAGTTGTGTTGGACTCTCTGCAACCCTACAGACCGTAACCCACCAGGCTCCTCTGTCCGTGGGATTCTCCAGGCAAGAACTCTGGAGTGCGTTGCCATTTCCTCCTCCAAGGGCTCTTCCGAACCCAGGGATTGAACTTGTGTCTCCTGCATTGACAGGTGGATTCTTTACCACCGAGCCACCTGAGAAGCCCACCAGCTTCCTGGGGCTCCTTCTATTTAAGTTCACTAAAATGAAACAAAATTTGGGAATTCCCTCATGGTCCAATGGTTAAGACTCTGAGCTTCTACTGCCGGAGGCCCAGGTTTGATCCTTGGTCACAAAACTAAGATCCCACAAGCTGTGCAGTGTGGCCAAACAGAAAGGAAACAAAATTTAAAGTTCAGTTCCTCACTCCCAGAAGGGCCACAGTTCAGGTACTCAATAGCCACATGTGGACAGTGGTGATACAGAACGTTTCTATCATCACAGAAAGTTCTCTTGGACTCACAGACTTAGTGAACTTATGGTTGCTAGGGGAGAAGGGATAGTTAGGCAGTTTGGCATGGACACGTACACACTGCTGAACTGAAAATGGATGATCAACAAGGACCTCCTGGCTAGCACAGGGAAATCTGCTTAACATTATGTGCCAGCCTGGATGGGAGGGGAGTTTGGGGGAGAACAGATATATGTATGTGTATGGCTGAGTTACTTTGCTGTCCACCTGAAACTATCACAACATTGTTAATTGGCTTTATTGCAATAAAAAATAAAAAGTTCAAAAAAAAAAAAAAAGTTCTCTCAGATAGTGTCGGTTTAGAGCAGCCCCAAACAGAGTCTCCTATTCTGGGTAAAAGCCCTGCCTTTGTACGGGAGACGGAGATACTCTGTCGTTCTTCCAGTCCCACTTAGGGCACCTCTTCCTGCCGCCTTGGGATACAAACCCCATCCGTGCTCACCAGGGTCCCACTGATCCAGTGCTCCCAGCTTCCAAGGCCGCCCCCCCACCAGGAGCATGAACTGTCCCCCATGGCCCCTGCTCACCACATCCGTGTTGGGGATGGCGGCAGGCACCCAGGCCCCCATGGCATCCCGGTGCTGGTTCTCATACACCTCCTCCAGCACCTGGCTCTTGTTGATGTCCGTGTCCAGGAGCAGCCTGCGGGCGGCGAGACCGCAAGTTCCCAGCACATCTCCCTGAGCTTACGGACCCCTGCGGTCCTCCTTCACTGGCCAAGCACTGCCACACCTGGCAGCAGCACCTGCTCTGGGCAAGGCTGGGGAGCAGGGCCTAGCGTGCAGGGTAGGAGGGTGGGCAGGGCCCCCCGGGACCAGGCTTCAGTGGCTGTATGCCTGCCTCCCTGAGTTGCTGCCTACTGCCCCTCCTGGGTAAGATGGAGTGCCAGCGCCAAGGCTGCCTGTCCAGGGGCATGCAGGCTCCAGCCCCACGCCCCAGCCTCACCTCCTCTGAGGCTCCACTGTCCACGGACCGTCCCAGTGCCATCCATGGGGCTCTTTGAAATCTTCCTTGGGAAGGGCCTTGTGCCCCAAGACATCCGAGAAGTTGGGGCAGTGTTGCAGGAACTGTTGTCCCCACTGGCCCTTAAACTTGGCCTGGTTCTCGTACTGGGAGAGGGGAAAACGCCAGCATCTACAGCCCCCTCCACACACCCGGCACCTGCCCAAAGCCTCCTACCCTGGGCTGTCCGCGCCTCCCAGAAACATGGAGCCAGGCAAGAAAGGGCATGGGACCTTGCCATGAATCAAGTGCTCATGTGCAGGCCCCTTTCAGCCACACTCTCCCATTTCACAGGTGATGAGGCTGAGGCTCAGAGGTCACCTCTGCCTCAGGTGGCTCAGCTATGGAGGAGTGGAGTTGAGTGGATGCCTGTGTTAGAGCCTGCTGGTTGCCTGCCATGTGACCTGTCCTCCCCACGTCACTGGGGAACCCAGTCCTGCTCCACCACTACCACTGGGTCTGGGACTTTCTTCCACATTCCCCTGAGGGGCACGCAGCCCCTGTTCCTTGCACTCATCCTAATCTCCCTCTGTCTCGGTGCCTCCAAGTCCTGCCATCTCTCCATCCACAGCATGCAAAATAGGAACCATGAAAACAGGTTTTAATTCGGTTAAAAAGTCTGAAGTGTTAGCTGCTCAGTCGTGTCTGACTCTACGAGCCATGGACTGCAGCCCACCAACCTCCTCTATCCATGGAACTCTCCAGGCAAGAATACTGGAGTGGGTAGCCTTCTGCAGGGGATCTTCCTGACCCAGGGACCGAAGCCAGGTCTCCTACACTGCAGGCAGATTCTTTACCACTGAGCCACCTGGGAAGTCTGAAACTCAAAACTTATTTCCCCTCTCCTCTCAGGACCCTCTCGTGAGCCACGTCCTCCCCCTTTTCTGATTGTAGAGCAAAGCCTCTGGCCAGCTGCTCGCCCACCCACCCTGGGTTTATGGTTCTGAGGGAAGCTACCCCGTTTCCAGTTCCTCTGTTTCAGAACTGCCCCTCCCCAGCGGAGGTGGGTAGGGGTCCCGGGCTGTCGTGTTAATGATGGACAAGGACCCTCAAGCAGTCTGAGCCTTGCTCCCCTCATGTGCCCTGAACTAACCGGGAGAAATTCCCCGGAAGCCTCCATCCCTGTGAAAGTGACTGGCCCCAGGGGACCACTCAGCTGCCCTCCTGTTACCAAGGGACTCCTTTTCTCTGTCACCTCCCTCTAGCTCCTTTTACGGTTCTCAGATTCTGCCAGTGAACCTTCCTCCACCTTCGGAGTTGGGCTGGTGCCACGTCACACCCCCACCAGCCCCCGCCTCACCCCCACTCACCGTCTCTGCATACACGACCACTTCACCCTGGCGGAGCAGCTCCAGGTTCCTGCTGTCAGTCACGTTGCCCAGCCACATGCAGACCCGGAGCTGGCCGGGGAGGGTGTCCTTCTCTCCTTCTCCCTCTGGGTACTGAGCCAGAGGCAGGTCAGCAACCGCAGAGGTTTGGGTCCCCCGGGGCATGGGTTAGGGAGGGGCACACACACCTGCCCCTTCACCTTAAGCCCCGGGAGCAGGGGCTTCACACTGAGCTGGGTGACGGGCATAACAGAGGCTGGTGAGGGCGGTGGGGTGCAGGAGTGCGGAGGGGCAGGGCCACTAGGGAGCCTGGGAATGCCAGGGAGTGGTGGTGCTGATGGCGACACTGACAGCGGCACTTGCTGTGTGATGTGCCAGGCCCTGTGCTGAGCACCACCCGTGTCACATATGCTCAGTGCCCACACACCACTACAAAGTGGGCACCTTCATCACAGGCCCATTTCACAGAGGCGCAGGCTGAGGCCAGACATGGCTGGCCCCAACTCACACAAGCCAGTGAGCCATAGAACCAGGATTCAAGTCTCAGCGTTCTTGTAAGATAAGGACTCAGATGGGACGGAGCCTTCCATGACGGTGGGAAGGGCAATGCGGAGCCAGGGAGTCTCTGAGAGGGAGGCAGGGTCTCCCACCTGCCTCGCCGGGGGCGGGAGGGGGAAGGCTGGAAGTTAGGACTGTCTTTAGGACTGGAGACTTGCATTCAGTCAGCCTTATTTATGGATTGCATCTGATAGGAAGGGCTGGAGCCCAAACCTTAAAGGCATTAAGTATGTAGATAGCAGCCAATCATGGACCAGGCTCGGAGAGGGGACAGGGACAGGAACAAGATGGAGGGGACAAACTTGAGCAACATTTGTGATGGGCATGAACTTGGCATCAGCTACATGCCGATGGCCCCAGGCTCCCGCCTCCCTTTGTTTAAACCCCATTTCTCCTGGTAAAGGGCCCGGCAGAGAGGAAATGGGCATGCCCTCCAGAGGCTCATGGGGGCTCCCTGGGGTGGGGGTGGGGGGCTCAGGGCTTCTCCCCTGGGGTGTCCTGGGCCCTCTCCTCCTCTGAGGACCCCTGACCTTCCCACCTGCAGGAATAGGGTCTGTGTCTTCCCACAGAACCTGCCGGACTGCCGGGCCCCATCTGGGGAGAACAGGACGCTGTGGGCGGGCACCTGAGCGTAGGCCACCCGCTGCTCCCGGGACATCAGCCAGATCATCACGTCCGGGAGGTTCATCTGCGGCTGCGGGCGTGAGAGCGTCAGGCCCGCCTGAGGACCCGGCACCAGGGCCCGCTCCCGGCCGGAGCGCCCAGCGCCCACCTCGGGGAGCACGGCGTTGAGGCGGTACAGCCAGCCCTCTGCGGTGGCCACCATGTCCCTGGGGGGCGCCTGCTTGGCCTTCTGAGCCAGTTCCTGTAGAAGGAGGCGGCGGAGCTTCCACCTGTTCTTGTCCAGGTCGGTGGCTTTGGGCTGACTGGTCATGCAGGGCAGCGGCCGCCTGTGGCCAGGACCGGGGGAAGCAGGGGCTGGTCTCCATCCCATCTCACCTGCTCACCACCCACCCAGCCTCAGTGTCCTCCCTGGACCAGAGAGCTTGCCCTACTTGTTGACCCGGCTGACCGGTCCTCTGAGACCAAGTTGGCCAGAACAGCTGGTCGACCTGGTGGACAGGCCTGCAGACACAGCGCGCAGGCCTGGCAAGTGGTAGGGAGCCCTGCCTGCCCTCCTCAGGAAGCACGCTCACTGTGGGTCTGGCCCTGGGTCCTCATACCTCCTGCTCCAGTCCTCCCAGCCCCTGCAGTGTGCCAGGCCCATGCTCAGGACCTCCTCGTGGACAGAGCTGTGAGCTGTGAGAGGGGGGCCAACCAAACCCGGGGAGGAGGGGGTCTAAGTGGGCTGCAGGCCCACGAGAAGCCTTACAAGGGCTCTTCCAGAACAGGCAGAAGCCTGACGAGGGCCTTGTGGCGAGGAGTGATGGAGGAGAAGGCGTGGGCTGGGATGTGCAGGGACATGCACATGTGTCTGGACAATGGAGAGAGGCTTGGTTTGATAGGAGCATCAGGCGTGGATGTAGAGGGGACAGTGATGAGAGGAGAGTTCAGGACCTCTCCTCTCCTTTTGAGGGTCCCTGAATGGCAGAGAAGCAGCTCTGTTGTTTGGAGAGAGATCTGAGCTTATGTTTCCTGTGGAGGCAGGGGTGCGGGAGGGAGGCGGAAGGGTAGTTGTTCTGTAGGGCCTGGTCTGTGCCCAGACCCGTGTGGACTTGACCTAGCTCAGCCTTAGCCCCAGGGGTAGGTGCCCCCTGCCCCTACTTGCAGTCTTCCACCAGCTCCCTCAGCAGTTTCTCCCACTGGGGAAGCAGAGCCGGGTCCCTCGGATTCCTCATGGACTTCAGGGTGTCCAGATTGGCCTTCTGCCCAGCAGGAGAGAAGCAGTGTGTGAGTGGGGGGCTCCCCTGGGACAGGCTGATTGGCCTAGGAGGCTTTCAGCCAGGGCTTGGGGACCTTTGAGTTGGTGATGGACAGGGAAGCCTGGCGTGCTACAGTCCATGGGGTCACAGAGAGTCAGACACGACTGAGTGACTGAACTGAACTGAACGGAGGGGTAGCCTTGAGGTGTCCATATCCAGAGCTGTCACATACCACTGAAGGCTAGGATTCCCTCCCGACTACCCTACAGAAAAAAATGGGTGGCAGGAAGAAGCGAGGATGTAGCAGGGCCATGGGTCACAGGGAAGGGGTCACAGGGTCTTGACCTCGGGCTTCCCTTCTGTTGGTGCAAGAAAGTCACATCTAAGGTCGGGGAGCCAGGGGGGCTCTGCTGCCTGAAGCTGCTCAGCGGCTTCCCCCGTCAGATCACCTTTTGTGACCTGACCCTTCCCAGCTCCGCTGGTCTTATTTCCTCATCACCTCCACACCCCAGCCACTCATGAACTTCCTGTCACTGTGGCTTTGCCCAGTGTTCCTTTCTCTGCACCCCTACCACTGACCCCAGCAAGACTCTGCTTAAATGTCATTTCCTTTTCCAGCTCCTCTGATTCTCCTCTCTTCACCTCACCTGTCCCACCTGAGTCTCTCTGCCCCTGTGGCTCTTAGCCCCTGAATCTCCACTGCAGCCCTGCTGCTCTGTGCCCTAACTATTGCATGTCCGACTTCCCTGCTGGTGAAGACTGTCTACGCATCTTCGTGTCTTTGGTGCGCGTGTCTGGCACCTCAACCGGCGTGGAATGCATGAGAGAGCTGAGTGACCAGATTCCTAAGGCTGTGGCTCATTTTCCCTAGTCTCCCATCAATGGCCTGGGTCCTGGGACTTCCCTGGTGGTCCACTGGCTAAGACTCCATGCTCCCAAGGCAGGTGGCCCGGGTTCCATCCTTGATCAGGGAACTAGATCCCATGTGCTGCAACTAAGAGTTCGCATTCCACAACCAAAGACCCGGTGTAGACAAATTTAAAAAACCAAAAAACCAGGGGTCCTCCCCTGGCCCCCTCACTCCCCTGCCCACACGACTCACCAGGCGATCCCGCGTGAATTGGAGGAGGTTGAGGCAGTTCATACGGAAGCCGACGTCCTCCCAGAAGGAGGTCACGGCCACGACGGGCTTGGTGTTGTACCAGGGCACATAATGGTAGATGTTCCCTGAAACACAGAGCCACGTGTGTGGGGAGGGGGTGTCTGAGGGACATCCCTCACCGTGTCCGCTCTCAGAGGACCTTCCCTGGGCCATTCCATTCCTCCAGGGGGTGATCTGCTAAAGCATCCCAACTGGACCCCTCCCGCTGGAGGGCAGGCTGTAGGCCAGTTCAGGATGGATATGCTTTGATGAGCACAGCTGAGCTAACGGGGCCCTCACGGTGCTCTATGTCACTTGGGCTCACAAAGTCCCCAGTTCACAAGTGGGAAAACCCAAGCTAGTGATGGGAAGTGGTTTCCCTATGATGGCTCAGCCAGGCAGTATGATGCAGGCATTCAGTTCCAGAGCCTGTGCCCCTAACTCAGGTGAGATGCCAAGGCCCGGGTCTGCCTTGAGGTGGGGTCTTCCTTCTTGGGTGTCAGGAGGCAGAGAAGGAGTGGGCCCTGGGTTCAGAGACCCAGAGTGTGGTTAGGGTGGGCAGACACCTGACGTAAAGGGCCTGCCTGGGCAGAGGAGTGGGGTGGAGGGGCAGGCATGGTCAAAAGCCAGTGATGGGCCTGGGAGACTAGGTCCCCTGGCCAAGATTCTTACTGAAACAAGGGCAGGGAAAGCTAGATGAAATACAGTATTCTTTTTCTGAAACGTTTTGCTGAGTTGAAATAAAATCCACAGGAAACCGAAAATAAAGTCAAAGCAGAAAGTCTGTGAGGCAAGTGGAAGCAAAGTGGACGTTTGTCCTCCAAGTTTTTGGAAAATCTTGGAAACTGGCTGTTCTCTGTGACAACTGCCAGGGCCCAGAGGTCGGGAGAGACAGCTGAGCACCGTCTGAGGTGGGCGGTCTAAGAGGACACCCCTGTGAAATAGGTTGAATTGCGTCCCCTGTAAAGCTATGTTGGGGATTTCCCTGTGGTCCAGTGGTTAAGAATCTGCCTTGCAATGCAGGGGCCTTGGGTTTGATCCCTGGTGGGGGAACTAAGATCTCACATGACTCGGAGCAACTAGAGAGTCCGTGCACAAGAGACCCCACGTGTCTCAACAAAGACCCGACACAGCCAAATAAGTAAATCCAGAAATTAAAAGAAAACGAAAGAAAAGTTAAAAAATAAAAAGTTAAAAACCAGACAAAACTGACTGTCAGTTAGGAGAAGGACAGCGGCCCTGGGGGTGGGTGGGGGCTGGCAGGTTCAAGGGGCCCCTCTGGGATGTTGGGATTTTGTTTCATGGTCTGAATGTTGTTATGTGGCTATGTTTGCTTTGCAATAATTCATTGAGCTGAATACTTTGGTTTGTGTACTTTTCCATAGATGTGTTATATTTGAATCGAAAATCTATTCAAGAATTATAAAAAAAAAAAAAACACTGGGATCAAAAAAGACAAAATATATAAAATACAGTGTGTCAATGGTGGAAAATGCTATGGAGAAGGATGATGTGGGAGAGAGAGAGAGGGAACTGCCAGAAGTTTTTTAATAGAACAGTTACCTATGGCTTTTCCTAAAAGATCTGGAAGAAATTATGCAGAATGCAACCCAGAGCGATGAAAAATACAGAAGGAAGATTTACAAATGTGTGGACCAGCATGAGAAGTTCCACAGAGGATCGAGTAAATTTGAGAATGAGCTAGAAGGGAGAAGGGTAAGAGGTCGTTTTCAAAGGGAAAGTATCTTATAATTTTCCTGAATTTTTGGAAGGACACCAGTTTCAGACCCTCGCACTGAGTGCATCACAGGAATGATAAATAAACAGAGATCCAGGACTGGGGCTCTCAGATGTGAGCGAGCTGACACAAGATGGCAATTTTCTTCTGCTGCTCTTGGATAGCATACAAAAGCGGGAAGGAGAAGGGAAATAACTTCATTTTCAGCAAAACAAGGAGACACATACAGTCTGCAGGCTCAAAATATACCTAAGGGCTGCCAGAATCAGCTGTGAGTGCCTGAGGAGCTGTGAGGGTTGAAAGGTGACAGAAGTCACCTGGGGGTGGGGGGTGAGCCACAAGACAGCAGGAGCCACAGCTGGATGGGGGCAGAGTGCAGCTAACAAACACCCCCGGAACGAACTCAGGACTCAGACGAGGGTATGCGAGCTGGCAAAACTCAGAAAAGGATAGAAGAGAAAACCAAAACATTACAGGAAGGAAGACGGCATGAAAGGAAGCCCAACAGGGATTAGACTCAGCAGACAATCCAGCAAAGAAATAAGAAGAGGCAAAGAAATAAGAAGGGCAGCCAGGGGACCTCCCTGGTGGCCCAGCGGCTACTACTCTGTGCTCCCAATGTCGGGGGCCCAGGATTCAATCCCTGGTCAGGGAACTAGATCCCACATGCCACAGTTAAAGATTCAGCACACCTCAATGAAGACTGCAAATCCCATATGCTGCAACTAAAACCCAGTGCAGCCAAATAAATAAAAGTAGACAGAGGAAAAAAAAAAAAAAGAAAGAAAAATGACCAAAATAAGTTAGAAATAAAGAGCCAAAAAGGATCAGGGAGAAAATGACGGATGCAGAAGAAAAGACGGATGCAGAAGAAAGTAAGGAGAATTGTTAAGCCCATAAATGGGGCCCCAGTAGTAGGAAACCCAAACAATGGAACGGAATATTTAAAAACTCAATTTAAGAAAACCCACTTGGAAAAAGGATAATCTTTTTAACAAATGATTGAAAAACTGAGTACTCATATGAAAATTATTGACAATTCAAAAGGAACCATAGGGACCTTGCCTGGCGGTCCAGTGGTTAAGACTCTGCAATTCCACTGCAGGAGTCAGGGTTCGATCCCTGATCAGGGAACTAAGATCCCATATACCGTGCCAGGGCCAAAATAAGAACCATGCAGCTCAATGTAAGAATTAAACCTGTAAAATTTTTAGAAGAAAAAGTAGAAAATCTTCATGACCCTGAGTTGGGCAGAGTTCTTAGATATGACACCATGAAAGAAAAAAAAAAACAACTGAACTTCAGTCTGTTGAAAATGTTTGCTGTTCAAAAGATATCATTAAAAAAAATGAAAAGCCACAGACTATTTGCAAATCCTATATCTGATAAAGTATTTGTATCCAGAATATATAAAGGACTCTTGCTGCTGCTGCTGCTGCTAAGTCACTTCAGTCGTGTCCGACTCTGTGTGACCCCATAGACGGCAGCCCACCAGGCTCCCCCATCCCTGGGATTCTCCAGGCAAGAATACTGGAGTGGGTTGCCATTTCCTTCTCCAATGCATGAAAGAGTAAAGTGAAAGTGAAGGACTCTTACAACTCAATAATAAGACAAACAANCTGCTGCTGCTAAGTCACTTCAGTCGTGTCCGACTCTGTGTGACCCCATAGACGGCAGCCCACCAGGCTCCCCCATCCCTGGGATTCTCCAGGCAAGAATACTGGAGTGGGTTGCCATTTCCTTCTCCAATGCATGAAAGAGTAAAGTGAAAGTGAAGGACTCTTACAACTCAATAATAAGACAAACAACCCAACAGAAAAAATGGGCAAAGACTTGAATTAAACATATAACCAAAGAAGACACATGATTGGCTAAGAGCATATGAAAAGATGCTCAGTATCATTTGATGTTAAGTAAATTCAAATTAAAGCCACAGTAAGATACCTGGCCATAATAATAAATAAATAAACCACAGAGAGGAAGAAAATATTAGCAGAACTTATCTGATAAAGGAATTGTATCCTTGTAAAAGAACTCCTGCAATGTAATAATATAAAAAGACAAACGATGAAAGATAGGCAAAAACCTGAACAGCCCCTTCACTAAAGAAAGATATGTGAGCATGAAAAGATGCTCAGTATTATTAGTGATTAGAGAAATGGAAATTAA
Organism: Oreotragus oreotragus; assembly: GCA_006410675.1. Lineage (NCBI taxonomy): Eukaryota > Metazoa > Chordata > Mammalia > Artiodactyla > Bovidae > Oreotragus > Oreotragus oreotragus. Next base: position 33,919 of record SJYX01004265.1, on the reverse strand, counting down.
AATTAAAATGAAGGGAAATTCCCTGGCAGTCCAGTGGTTAGGATTTGGTGCTTTCACTGCAGGGGCCAAGTCCCACCCCTGGTCAGAAAACTAAGATTCCACAAGCCACTTAGTTAAGTCATTCAGTCATGTCCGACTCTTTGCGACCCCGTAGACTGTAGCCCACCAGGCTCCTCCATCCATGGGATTCTCGAGGCAAGAATCCTGGAGTGGGTTGCCATTTCCTTCTCTAGAGGATCTTTCTGACCCAGGGATTGAACCCAGGTCTCCCACATTAGAGGCAGACGCTTTAATCTCTGAGCCACCAGGGATACAAATTACAATTAGGTGCAATTTCACAGCCATCAGAATGTTTCAAATGGTAAAGGCTGACCGTACCAAAAGTTGACAAGGACTCTGAACAAGGGAACACATTGCTGTGAGCATGTAAAATGCTACAACCACTTGGGGAAAAGGTTAGGTATTTTAAAACCAATGCCATTGCTAGCTGTTTACCCAAGAGAAGTGCAAGCTCATTTCCACCAAAAGACTTGTACCAGCATGTTTACAGCAGCTTTACTCATAATTCTCCAAAATTTGAATCAATCCAAATGTCCATAAACAGGGAAATGGATAAACTGTCATAGTCATATAACAGAATGCCATCAGATATAAAAAAGAGCCAAATATGATATATGCAACCACACAGATGAATATTTAAAACATTTGTTGCTGTTTTTTAGTCGCTGAGTAGTGTCCGACTCTCTTGTAATTTCATGGACTGCAGCCGCTAGGCTCTCTGTCCACGGGATTTCTCAGGAAAGAATACTGGAATGCGTAGCCAGTTCCTCTTCCACAAGATCTTCCTAGACTAGGGATGGAACCTGCATCTCCTGCATCGGCAGGCGGATTCTTTTCCACTGAGCCACCACCTAAAATACTAGGCTGAGCTAAAGAAGCTATAAGAAAAGAAAGGGTACCATGTGTATGATCCCATTTACATGAAGTGGCAGAACAAGCAAAACAAATCTATAGTGATAGAAAACAAAGCACTGATTGCCCCCAGTGGCTGGGGAGATTAACTGAAAAAAGGCACGTGGCAGTTCTGTGGGATGAGGGAAATTTCTGTCCATGATGTGAATGTGGATTTACTGGGCTGGTCAAAAAGTTTGTTTGAGTTTTTCCATAAGATGGTACAGAAAAACCCAAATGAACTTGATTGAGCCAAAATTCATCCAACTCACCGAAAGTCTGTACATTTTATATTTCACAATATCTCAATAAAAAATATAAAGCCACCACTAAGAGAATGAAAAGCTTCAAACTTAGAAAAGATATTTAGAACATACTCACATCTGACAAAAGATTATTCCCAGAAAAAACAACGTACAAATCAATAAGAAAAATAGAGCCAGTCGTTAATAGTTGGTCTTCCCTTGTGGCTCAGCTGGTAAAGAATCAGCCTGCAATGCGGGACACCTGGGTTTGATCCCTGGGTTGGGAAGATCCCCTGGAGAGGGGAAAGTCTACCCACTCCAGGATTCTGGCCTAGAGAATTCCATGGATTATATGTAGTCCATGGGGTCACAAAGAGTTGGACAACTGAGGATAATAGATAAAAGATCTCGATGACTTTTTACAGATGAGGAAAGACAAATGTTTGTAAACATATGAAAAGCTGCTCAACCTCCACTTATAATCAGGAAATTGTAGCTCCAGATCTTGTAACATACCCACCAGACTGGCAGGAATGAAAAGGCTAGGCAAGGTCAAGTACTGGTGAGAACACAGAGTAATAAGAACTCTCATGCCACGCTGATTAGAGTGTAATTGGATATAATTACTTCTGCTGTGAATTTCTCTTCCACTCCCGGGTATATAATTTGGAGGAAGTCTTACACTTGTGACCGACAGATATGTACAAGCATGTTCACAGCAACATTATTATTGTAGATAAAAGATAAAACCTCAATATCTACATATACCACATAACTTGTGGCATAATCATACAATGGGATATACACAGATATGAAAATGAACTTCAGTTATACATACCAATGTAAAAATTTAATATGGAGAAAAAATGCAAAACAGATGAACACAGACTGAAAGTTTCCATTTATATAAAAATGCAAAAATAGTATGCTCTTTAAGGTAGAATGCATAGGTGGTAAAAATAACGAAGGAAAGCAAGGATGTGATTACCATGAGACTCAGGGTTGTGGTTATTTCTTGGGTAAGTGGATCTGGGAAGAGCACACAGAGAACTTCTAAGATGCTGAGATAATTTTCTCCCTTTCTAAAAAAATTTTCTGCCTTTTAATCTGGGTGATGACTTCATGGGTTCATATTTTATTATTTGTTTTAAACTACACTTTATGACCAACCTAGATAGCATATTCAAAAGCAGAGACATTATTTTGCTGACTAAGGTCCATCTAGTCAAGGTTTTTCCAGTAGTCATGTATGGATGTGAGAGTTGGACTGTGAAGAAGGCTGAGCGCCGAAGAATTGATGCTTTTGAACTGTGGTGTTGGAGAAGACCCTTGAGAGTCCCTTGGACTGCAAGGAGATCCAACCAGTCCATTCTGAAGGAAATCAGTCCTGGGTGTTCATTGGAAAGTCTGATGCTAAAGCTGAAACTTCAATACTTTGGCCACCTCACACAAAGAGTTGACTCATTGGAAAAAACCCTGACGCTGGGAGGGATTGGGGGCAAGAGGAGAAGGGGACGACAGAGGATGAGATGGCTGGATGGCATCACCGACTCGATGGACATGAGTTTGAGTGAACTCCGGGAGTTGGTGATGGACAGGGAGGCCTGGCGTGCTGTGATTCATGGGGTCGCAAAGAGTCGGACACGACTGAGCGACTGAACTGAACTGAATTGAACTGAAGTTTGGGGAATTAGAGAAGAAATAGCAAATGACTGCTAGTGGGTACAGGGTTTCTTTTTTGGACTGATGAAAATGTAAAACTAATCACAGTGATCGTAGCACAATTCTGTGAATATACTAAAAACTATTGAATTGTATACTTTGCGTGGATTAATTGTATGGTGTGTGAATTGTATTTTCCCCAAAATAGCTGTTCTTAAAAAAAAAGGCAGACAAGTGGGATGCACAGAAAAGCTCTCGAGTGATGAGAGGGTGAAGCTGACAAAGAAGAGAGAGTGTCTAGAGCCATGGTCCTCAAACTTCAGCATGCTGCCCCTTACCTGGACAACTTGAAACACAGATTGCTGTTCTGTTTTCAGATTCTGTAGATCTGGGGTGAAGCCAAGAGTGAGTATTTCTATCAGTTCCCAGGTGATGCTGCTGGCCCAGGGACCGCACTTTGGGAACCTTATAGTGTCCAGTAAAAGTGTCCAGTGAGCATATATTAGATGAAAAGATGGATGGGTGGATGGGTGGTTGGTTGGGTGTTCGGGACAGTGGATGGTTGGTAGTTGAATGGATGAATGCATGGATAAGTGGATTCATGGATAGATAGAAGGCGGGCAGCTCTTTTGGGGGAAATACAATTCACACACCATGCAACTAATCCATGCATGGCTGGATGAGGGTGGTTCAGAGTAGCAGGAGAGAAGATGGGATTGAGAAGTTGTCGTGTGGAAGGAACGGTAGAGACGGACTTGAAGTCAGAACCTAGTTGCAGCTCTTGTCGTGGATTCACCACCCACTAGCTGCACAATGTTTGACAGGTGACTTTAACTCCCTGAAGCTCACTTTCCTCACATCTAATGTGGGTTAACAATGTCTATGAATGTCCCTTGCGCTAAAAACCTTAAAAGGGCCAACCCAGAGCCTGACATGCGGTGATTTCTCTCTGCCCTTCAGCTGGCTCTGGTTCTTACCATCGTATATCGCTGGGCTGCACTGTGTGGTTGAGACGAGCGGCTTGTAACTCAGGTCCATCTTGTTTCCATAGTGACCAATGCTGACTTCAAATTGGATCAGGTCCTTAAAGTCAGGCATCATGGTACAGGAAAGGAAGATGACGCACAGCCCATACTTCTGTCGGTTCTGGTGTTTCTAAAACAATAACCCCCAACATCCCCAGCATGAGTCAAGAGACGAACAGAGCTATAGAGACCGGCAGGAAGGCAAGCATGAGGTGCCCTGTTTCTTTCAGTCAGTGTGAGCCAGGCCATCCCTGAACTCCTGCCCCCTCTCAAAATTCTGCCTTGACTCCCACTCACGTGGCTGACCAAGGGAAGTTCCTCCCAGGACCTCCATCACCTGGACGCTCCACCCAACCAGCCCTGGTCTTCTATTCCTGAAGCCAGGCAGGAAGGTCTTCTCCTGGTCCGTCTAGGCTCTGACTTGGCCCGCCCCACCCCTCTTCTTCCGGTCTAAACGCCTCCCTTGGATGAGACTGAGTGGGCGGGACTGCGTGGTAGAGGGTGCACACATGGGCACATCTGCTCTTGGCTTTTCTCAAGCCCCATCCCCCCACCATGAGCCCACCTCCTCAGGTCCTCTGTCTGTCACGTGAGCCCCTCTCTCATTTCTGTTGCCAATCTCTGCCCTATTTTTGCATTCTCCCATTCTGTTCACTAACTCAAATCTCTCCTGCCTTAATAAATAACCCTCCCTCTCTCCTCTGAGCCCCTATTTATCTAGGACCTGATCTTGTCTCCTTTAACTTTGCAGCCAAGTTTTATTTTTTTTGGTGGTGCTGCATGGCACGCAAGATTTTAGTTCCCCGATCAGGACCAGAAATCGAACCATGCCCCCTGCAGTGGAATGGAGCCCTAACCACTGGACTGCCAGGGAAGTCCCTGCAGCCGACTTTCTATAGACTTGCCTCTATGCACCATAAATAACTTCTCCCTCCCGCTTTCGGCGTCTCTCCTGACCCAAGGCTACCGGTGCCTTCCTCATTACCAGCATACACTTATGGGTCCTCAGCTTTTCTGTCTGCCACATTCAGACTGTTCTGCTCGCTCCTTTCTGCAACTCTCCCCTCCAGAGGCTGCCCCAGTGCTCCCCTTTGCTAGCTCCTTCTCCATCTCCCGGCAACACCGCCCACCCCCTCCACCGCTTCTCCCTGCAATCATAGGCTGGGATTCTCAATGGGATCCAACCTCAGGTCCCTTCTCCTTTCATTTCATCTACTCCCCCAGGGCAATTCCTCCATAATCTTGGGTAGATCCTGGTGTGCTGATGACAAATGTCTATATCTAGCAGGCTTAGGGACTGGTCCTCGTGGGTGTCTTACGAGCACAGGTCAAAGGTGGGATTCATTATGATAAATGGAATATTTCCAGCCATACTGATAAACAAAACACATCACAGTCATCAGTAATTGCAGCCACCCTTGATGGTGAGCTGGTGAGCCCTGAGGGAACTCAGGAAGGAAAGACTATCTGCCATCTAGCAGCCATCAGACTGCAGCCACTCCCCATGGTGAGCCCTGAGGAAACCCAGGATGTGAAAACATGGATACCGGCCCCAGACAGGTGAGGTGCGCATCAAAGGAATGAGGCCAGACTCTTGCATCTTCCCATACATAGAAAATACCTAAATTCCTTAACTTGAGATGTCTGGTTTTCCTTTAACAACGATCTTTTGAGGTTCAGACTACCTGCTCTTTGTTGTAATAGTTCTACATGACCTGGCTCCCCTCTTGCCTCCTCAGAGCAGTTCTTTCAGGGTTGAGATGCTGCCTCCAGGGCCTGAAGTCCTAAAAATTCCACTGAATAAAATATAACTCTCAACTTTTAGGTTGCGAGTATTTTTTTAAGTCCACGATCATCTCCCCAGACCTTCTCTTCCTTCAGGGAGCCCATGTTGATGTCCGACCCCACCTCCCCACCTGAGGCAGAAGATGGGCATTGGCCTCATTCCTTTTGTCCCGTTGGTCAGTGACTTTGATCATTGTTCCCAAAGGGTCTCTGGTGACAGCTCTCTCCTCTCCAGCTCTCCTCCCCTGTGACTATGTCCCCATTTCTCCTGAGTAAGTGGGTGGCCCAATTTTACTTTCATTTAAAGCTATGGTTTTTCCAGTAGTCATGTACAGATGTGAGAGTTGGATCATAAATAAAGTTGAGGTCCAAAGTACTGATGCTTTTGAAATGCGGTGCTGGAGAAGACTCTCGAGAGTCTCTTGGACTACAAGGAGATCAGACCAGTCAATTCTAAAGGAAATCAACCCTGAATATTCATTGAAAGGACTGATGCTGAAGCTGAAGCGCCAATACTTTGGCCACCTGATGGGAAGAGCCAGCTTATTGGAAAAGACTCTGATGCTGGAAAAGACTGAGGGCAGGAGGAGAAGGGGGAGACAGAGGATGGGAAGGTTGGGTGGCATCACCAATTCAATGGACATGAGTCTGAGCAAACTCCATTAGATAGGGATGGACAGGGAAGCCGGGCATGCTGCAGTTCATGGGGTCACAAAGAGTCAGATACAACTTAGCGACTGAATAACAACAAATCTATTTCTGACATGGCTCCTCCTGTCCCTTCCTGCCTCAGTGGTCCTCCTTGGCCTTCAGGAAGAAATGCAGACTCCTTAGAACATCATTTCTCCTTAACTAGATTGCATATCTCTTAAATCTAAACCTTGTCTTTACTGGGTCCCTTGACCTCCTGGGATTTGGCACAGCAGGAAGCCCCCACTGGGGCTTAGTAAAGACTCAGGTGGAGGGATTTCCCTCGTGGTTAAGACCTCACCTTCCCATGCAAGGGGTATGGGTTCAACCCCTGAGTGGGAGCTAAGATCCCACATGCCCTGTAGCCAAAACATCAAAATGTAAAACAGAAGTAATATTATACAAATTCAATAAACACTTTAAAAATGGTCCACATGAAAAAATTCTTTTAAAAAAGACTCAGATGGATTGAGGAAACATCCCATACATCCAAAAAGTGCATTCCACTCCTGACCAAGGGCTTCTTGCAATGTCAGAGATGGGACCCACAGGAGACTAGAGGCAGGCAGAAGGGGTCTTTCTTCCTGGGCTACCTGTCTCCTGTGGTTACCTCTACGCTGATCACATCTAGGGAGAGATCCTTCATCTTAGCTTCTTGATGGGATTTGACGTGGGTGATTAACTCCAGGAAGACCCGGCCTCGATAAGCTAAACCATCCTTGACAATGTTGGGAATATTCTAGGAAGGAAAACAGTAGGAAAAGAGAAAAAATGAGAGAATGAGAGAAAAAAAGCAGGAACCGTCTTTCCTGAAACCTCTGTAGCAAAGACAGGGTTGTTCTGTAACTTTCTGCCTTGGGCTGACCGCAGTCCCAGGGAGAAATTCCAGAAACTCCAGTCATGGCCATGCTTGGAAACCTCTGGGCCCTGAGCCCTCTTCCATACCTGAGGCCTCCTCTTCCTCTTCATTCATTCTATCTCCAGGCCCACCAAAGGTGCCCTGGTCCTATAAACTCTTTTGGCTTGGAGGGGGCCTGTGGTAACTATTAAATTATCCCAGGCTGGCCAATCAGGAGAGGCCCTGCCCCCCTTGGCAACAGTGATTGGTCCAAGGGGAGCACACATGGCCCAGGAAGGCCAATTAGAATGCTTGCTTGGCCTTCCCAGTTAGAGGCTACCATGGCCCTGTTCCCATCAGGGAGGCCAGACTGTGGTAGAAATGAATGAGGCCCAGGAAAGAGCAGCAGAGATGAGTGATAGAGTGAGTGTGGGAGAGGCTCCTAAAAGCATTGAGGTCCTGGTTTCTGAGGCTCTTCCTCACTCAGAGGCCTTCCCAGCCCCATTCTCTTTTTTTGCCAACTGACTTTCTGGTGTTTACCGCCATCCTCTCTCTCTCTTTTTTTAATTTTTACTGGAGGATGGTTGGTTTACAATATTGTGTTAGTTTATGCTGTAAGCAAACTATATATCCCCTCTTTTCTGGATTTCCTCCCCATTTAGGTTACCACAAAGCACTGGGTAGGGTTCCCTGAGCTATATAGTAGGGCCTCATTAGTTACCTAACTCATACATGGCAGTGTGGATACATCAATCTCAAAATCCCAATCCATCCCGCCCCCGCTTATCACCAGTGTTGAATAACCCAGCGCCTTTCCACATTTACCTGTGCTGTTTCTTTTGCTGCCCATGACCTTTCCACCTGCCCAATCTCTTACCTGAGGTCTCATCTCAATGCCCCTTCCTTAGTGAATGCCCAGAGCACTCCGTCTGCTCCTTTCTTGGGTCACAGCACATGCCTCGGGCTTATGTGGCCCTTTGTGTACAGGCTTCGAGTTCTCTGCTGGAGTGTCATGGACAGAAACCAGGGCCTGGCCCTCCCCAGCCATCTCCCAGGCCCTGGTGCCTGACACGTGGTTGATTTCACTTCCACTATTCCCTAGAGCTGACATAAGAAGCTTACAGGGTCTTCTTCCTTCATCCTGAAAGGGGCCTTTTTACCCCCACGGAGAGTCAGGAAGCTGGGCCCAAAGCAGGGTAGGAAGCCAGAGTACATTCCTGCAAGGGGAAAAGGGTAAGAGAGGGCGGGCTTGGGTGGGAGAGGTGCAGGACGCAGGGAACAGGGGGCTTGCTTGCCTTCTATTTCAGCTCCAGTGGACGAGATCTGGTTGAGGGACAGGCTGACTGTCCCGATCTCATCATTGCACCTGTTCCTGGGGCTGGAGAGAAACACATCCTGCAGGTAGAGTCCCCAGCCCAGTTCTGATTTCCTCCTCCCTGCTGTGTTTTCCAGTCTCCACCCAGTTGCTCACCAGTCCAAGACTCTGAACTTGATGTAGCTGGAGAGGCAGGGAAGCTGCAAAGGGCAAGTGAGAGGGGCAGTGGGTGCCTGCCCAGATGGCCTGGTCTTTGCTGAGACTGGGAGCAGTTGGGAAGTCTTGAGTCTGGGTCAAGGCTTGGCTCTGTTACCAGGGAGCCCAGAGGGACTGACCAATGAGGCTTGTGGACCTTTAGCTTGGGGCTCTCCACTGTATAGGCCCTTTGCAAGGGCCTGGGGAAGCCCTTGGACTGTGTCCCATGATCACTTTATATTCTCATGCTTAAAAATGGTCCCTCATTGCATCAGCTCCAGGGTCCGCGAGATGTGGGTCTACCCAACTGTGGAGTCCATGACTGCAGTCCTTACATGGCCCTTCAGTCTGGAGGCAGGTTTACCAAGCCATCTCACGGGGATGCTGTGGGCCTCGAAAGACTTCCTCACAATTAGCCGTTAACCTTTATTTACTATTTAAATTTAAAAAAAAAAAATTCTTTTTTTGGCCACTCAGGGTGGCTTGTCAGATCTTAGTTCCCCAACCAGGGACTGAACCCAGGGCCCGAAGCAGTGACAGCAGAGTCCCAGCTGCTGGACCACCACAGAATTCCCTGGGAGTTCATCCCTAAATAGCAGGACATCTGTCTCTTCAGGGAGTAACAATAGCTGCCACTCTGGGGAAGGCTGAAAGTCCTGACTGTCCTGAAAGTCTATGTGGATCACCTCAGTGACCCTTACCCCTACCCCCAACAACTCCAGAAGCCAGGAGCTGTAATCATTCCCATTTTCAGACAGGAACACTGAGGCACAGAGAGGCCAAGTTCCTGAAGTTCTTGTGTGCTGTGCAGAGCCCTGCCCACTCTGCCATAACCCAGCAAGGTATGACTGTCCTTCTTGACTGAGGGGGACTGAGGCCCAGAGAGGGACAGAATCAGGATGGAACCCAAGCTTTTGAGTCTTATCTCTGCTCTGTCCTCAATTATAAAAACAAAAAGTCGATGTAGAAAACACAGCTGTTGGGGTTGAGGCCTGAGTGGGCCCTACATCCTCACACATCCCTTGTTCATGGGGCGTGGCTGGGGGGTCCTCTGTTCTCCACTCCCCTTGTCCTTTGCCCCTTGCCATGGAGGCTGAGGGTCAGGGGAGCAGGGGAAATAAAGGACTTTCCATGGACTTCCCTGGTGGTCCAGTGGCTATGATTCTATGCTCCCAATGCAGGGGGCCCGGGTTCAACCCCTGGTCAGGGTACTAGATCTCGCATGCCACAACTAAGATCCAGTGTGGACAAATAAATAAATATTTTAAAATATGTATAAAAAGAAAGGGCTTTCCCACTGAGCAGCTGCTTAGTAAGCCATGAGATCACCCTGCTTAAGGAAGGACTCTGGAAGTGGAGAGGGGGGACCCTTGGGCACCCAGGTCTTCCAAAGCACCAAACCCTACAAATTGGTGGAACTATATTTTCATCCATCTTTGAGAATTCTCTTCCCCTTTCCCAGTTCTTTGTTTAGATTCCCCTCCTGTCCGCGCGCCCCTGAACTACTAACTGGCACAGACCATTGTCGGCAGTAACCCCTGCAGCCTGCCTTGCTAGGGCCCTGACCAGCTGGCCTCAGAGGCTACTGACTGTGCAGGTGGTCATCCTGCCACTTCACAGGGAGGTCCAGAAGGCTGGTGACAGCCACAAAGGCTTTTCTGGTGGTCCAGTTGATAAAGAATTTGCCTGCCATGCAGGAAACTGCCTGCAATGCAGGAGACCCAGGTTCGATCCCTGGGTCAGGAAGATTCCCTGGAGGAGGGGCATGGCAGCCCACTCCAGTATTCTTGCCTGGAGAACCCATGGAGAGAGGAGCCTGGTGGGCTACAGGCTGTGGGGCTGCAAAGAGTTGGACATGACTTAGTGACTGAACCGCCTGCAATAGTCAGGCCGCCCCCCAAACAGCCCCAGCTCTAGAGAGAGACTGCATCTACAGGAAATGGGTGAGAGTCTGGGGGTGTTTGGACATCTTCAAACATGGGAAGGCCTTTTTCAGGGATGGGGGGGGCCTGCCCCTCCCCCACTGTTTTCTGAGCCCGGAGGAAGCTGAACATGAGCGAGGACGTCCAGGGCCTGAGCATCCACAGAGCATCCGAGGATTCCTGTCCTGAGCCTCATCACAGCCAGCACAGGGGGAGACAGCAAGGGCGCAGGAAAGACTAGGTCCTTCTTTAAGAGTCTAGAAAATCACCCAGGAAGCTAGAGATGGAGAGAAATGGTTAAAAATGCTGACTCACAGAGAGGTAGATGGAGACGTTTCTGGGAGAAGTAGGGAGAAGGGTCCACAGAAAGGCAGAGGGGATCTCCTTTGCTAATTTCACATCATACAAATGTAAGGTATGTTGGTGGTGGTGGTGGTATTGAGTCACTAAGTGGTGTCCAACTCTTTGCGACCCCATGGACTGCAGCATGGCAGGTTCCCTCTGCCACCCTCTCTCCTTCTGCCTTCAATCTTTCCCAGCATCAGGGTCTTTTCCAATGTAAGGTTTAAAGACAGTGAAACTCTCTGGGTAGCCAAACATGTGCCATACAAAGTTCTATACACTCACACGAGAGTGCTCAAGTCCTCTCTCAGATTGCTGACTTTCATTTTACACACAGTTTTTACAAGCCTGGCATGGAGTCAAAAGTCAGTCAAAGCTCTCTCAGGGCTTGGAGAAAACTGGCATCCACACTGCTGACAGGTGACTGAGAAGGACTGAAAAGCTGTAGAAATCAGACTAAAAGCCCCACCATATTGAGATCATTTATATAGTAACAAACAGCCCCACACTCACTGCACATAGCCCAGTACATAACTATACTCTTGTAGTGCCTCTAAAGCCATCAACAAAGAGATATAATTATATTCAGGGCACTTTGCTTAGAAGATAAGAAAGTGCATAGTACAATTTAGAATGGGTCTGAATGTGTTGGTTTTTTATTTTAAGTGAAAGGGCATGTTTAAGCTCTCTGGAAAATTTAGGGCCCATTCATTTCACTTTTTTTCTAACCTGAACTTGATCATTAGTTGAAATCTGGGTCATTTATTGGTTTCCCCTTATTTTTGGCTTCACAGCACAGCTTCCACTTGCAGGATCTTTGTTCCCTGATGAGGAATCGAACCCAGACCATCAGCAGTGAAAGCGTGGAGTCCTAACCACTGGACCGCCAGGGAATTCCCCCCATTCATTTCAAGTAAGGTTCACTGTAATATGTCCTGGGCTTCCTCATGCTCCCTATAAAGCAGAACCCCCTGCCCCTCCCACCCCTAACTTCCATCACATGCGCTTTACAAAGACCCCTTCTGTTTGTTGGGGGCGGGTGAGGAAGAGAAAGCGTGATGAAAAAGCAATACCTGAATCCGGAAGGTCAGGATCTGGTTCCAAATCGGGCTCTCGGTTTGGGTCTGCACCTGTGTCTTGAGCTGGGAATATCCCAAAGAAATATCAGTCCAGTCTCCCTCCACTGGCCTCACCTCCCAGCCCTTCTGGTCCAGCCTACGGGTGGACCCTGTCTGCAGCACAGAGCTGGTCATGGGAGTCCCTGATCCAAAGACACTTTGATAACTTCTCATCAGCTACAACTTCAGTCCTTTGAATAGCTATCTAGATCCAGACTCCTTCATATTTTCCCTCAAATCAGCTTTCAACTGATTTAACTTTTAAATAGAGGGTTACTAACTCTATTACTAACTCTGTTATGAGTGCAAACATGTTGCTCTTGTTAGAGAAATTCTAAAATCCCAACAAAAAGTCAGCAACAATGATACTGATGACATACTCCTTTTCAAAGTATCACTTGACTTTATTTTTAACCCTAGCCTTAGTCTAAGCAATCATGTCGGTAAAATCAAGGGTTAATTGGATTGGTTAAACTTTTTCATACACTCTAAGAGAAATATAGAAATATTAACATTTCTGAAAATATGTGTCTCTCTCCCACCCAACAGTATCTCACCTACTTCCAGAGTACCAAACCACTCACTGGGAAATAGGTACTCAGTATGGCGCTCTTAAAATATGTCCACACACTCTTTGGTATGCTCCTCTTCAAAAGGTGGACACTAATCTCCCTCCCCATTTGTCTGGACTAGATTTAATGACTTCTTCTAATAGGTAAGATATGGTAGAAATGATGTTCGATGAATCTTGAGACAAATCTACTTAATTTCAGCCCAGAATTCCCCAAATTTGAATACAGGGTCCCTTTTTTTTTTTGCCCATGACATCCATCAGCACACTTTGGAAAATGCTACTGTGTGTTCAGAGAGCTTCAGGGAATGTTGTCCTCGTCCAGAACCTCCCATGTCTAGATGCAGAGAGTGAGGTTCAAGGGGCTCAGTGGCTGTTTCAATGGTGTGCACTTGCGGACTGGTCTCATTCGCTGGTCCAGTCATCTGTGCATTTCGATGTTTGGTTTTCGGTGGGCATCTTCTCCCCTCAAGGCACTGGGCACAGCTCTGGGACGCGGGCCGACTAAGCCACAGCCTCTACCTTCACAGAGACCCTCCCTGGTCCCATGGGGTCTCATTGCTCACAAAGGGGACGTGACTCCTGGGGTCCTGGCCTCTGACCCAGTCGTTTCCTCCCTGCTATTTTTTTCTAGGTGCCAATGTCTCTAAGCTTCAGACCGTTGTTATGCTTACCTTTTCCCCAATTAGTTCCACCTCCAACATAGGACTCACAGAGTAGTGTTTCTCTAAGAATAAGAAGTTACAAGATTTCTGCGGCAGCATTATTTTTTCAGGAGGAGGGAATGGAGAAGAGACAGGACCTCCTAATGAAGATCCTCCCTCATAATCTGGTTTCGTGCCTCCTGGGCAGACCCCTCCCGCTTTCACTCTGTTCCCCTGCGCCACTGTGTGTCCTGGCACACAACGGGGGTGGGGGCTGGCACAAGGAACCTGGACTATGGGCATTAACGACAGGTCAGGGGCACGTGGCCCATTTTAAAGGCGCCTTCATAAAACCATTCTCAGTGGGTTTCAGCCTCCCCCTCTCCCCACCCCAAATCTTAAGGTCAAAATGGAACCGGGGAGCCCTGTGAGAAAGCAAGGTGGCCCCCGGTAGGGAAACTCAGGGCCGCTCCCTCCCCGGCCCCGACTGACTGAGGTGGAGGTCCTCGGCACAGTAGATGAAAAACTGTAAGTAGGCTATGCTGATGGGCACCACCGACGACTTGAAGATCCGGGTGTCCGTGTCGTCAACCCTATAGATCAGCTTTAGATCGACCTGGAGAGACCAGAGAGCTGATAGGGTTAGAGTCACAAGGAGGTCACAGGCCACCAGATTGGGCTGGTTGGTTGGGGTGGGGATGGGCCAGCTGGAAGTGGCTCAGTGAACAAGGGAAAGCATGTGAACAGCAGTGGCTGCTTGCGGGCTGGGGGGTGGTCACCCACGGAAGCAGCCAGGGTGAGAAGTGCTCCTGAGGTGTGGGGGTGGGCAGCCTCACCGGTGCCTGGTCTCCCACACCGAGGACACAGATGGTGACTTTCAGGTAGCCTCTCACACCACTGTTGCGTTCATTTGGCTGGCAGAGACCAAGCCATTTCCTCAGGAGTGTGTGACCTGGAGAGGCAGAGGGCCCATGGGAGACCAGCCTCCAGTTCCCCCCGTCTTCCCTGGAACCAGTCTGTGCTCCTGCAGTGGGCACAGGTGTGTGGAAACGTGTCTCACATATTCTGGTTTCCACCCAGGGGCAGAGGGAAATGGGACTCACTTCTTTGTGCTTAGTCACTCACTCGTGTCCGACTCTTTGCAACCCTTTGGACTGTCGCCCGCCAGGCTCCCCTGTCCATGCGATTTTCCAGGCAAGAATACTGGAGTGGGAAGCCATTTCCTACTCCAGGGAATCTTCCCAACCCAGGGATCAAACCCACATCTCCTGCATTGGCAGGCGGATTCTTTACCCGATGAACCACTGGGGAAGCCATGAAGTACCGTATCATTAAGCAAAAGCCTTGAAGGACAGTAAAATGTTGTCAAGTACAGAAAATAACTCACACCTTACCCCCCTCCATGTGTTGAATACACAGGAATTTTTAGATGATTTCAGCACCTGACTGGTTTTTCTCAGAAGACACTCACATTTCCAACAATGGTTACCTACCTGGACAGTTGTAGATGAACCCAATGTCTGTCTGAAAACACAGGAGTAGAGAAAGGATTAGTTAGGGTCTCCAGCCAAGATTTGTAATAACCAACCAACTTGATGACAATTCATGTACTTTGTTGTAACATTGCTAAGTCGTGTCTGACTGTTTGTGACCCCATGAAACTGCAGCATGCAGTTTCCGGTCCTTCACTATCGCCCAAAGTTTGCTCAAACTTATGTCCATTGAGGCAGTGAAGATATCTAATCATCTCATCCTCTGCTGCCTCCTTCTACAGAGGCAAATGTTGAGTTTGAGCCAAGAGCCCAAAGTCTTACAACTAGTAAGTAAGGTTTGGATTGAAAGGACCCTTGACCACCACCAGCACTGCTAACAGACACAGCCTTGTTCTTCCCTACGCCTGTGTGAAGGAAAGTGTTTATCCCATCCTGGGGAAGAGGACAGTTGAGGAGCTGGCCAACAGACTAGGGGTTTTCCTCTTTCCCTGGGAGATAGCCGTTCTGTTTGCTTGTTTTGATGTGGACCATTTTTAAGGTCTTTATTGAATTTGTGACAACACTGCTTCAGTTTGGGGTTTGGTTTTTTGACAATGAAGCATGTGGAATCCTAGCCCTCCAGCTGGGGATCTAACCTGTGTTCCCTGCAGTGTAAGTGCAGAGTCTTAACCACTGGACTGCCAGGGAAGTCACTATGTTCATCATCTTGACTGTGATAACGGTTTCAAATACAAATTTGAAAATGTGTCAAATTATACATTTAAAATGTTTATATATTATTGTATGTCAATTATGTCTCAATAAAGCTGGAAGAAAACAAACCAAAACTTCTTCACCTCTAATGGGCAATAGATCTAGGCAGTGATCATCAATAGCTGTTAACAACAAAGAAGGAGACCGGCAGTCATTCTGTGCCTGTAGGTGATGTCATTTTGCCAAATAATTGACCTAAGTCTGATCCAGCCTCTAGATAGCAAATACCTGGGCGGAGGCTCACGAGATGTGAGCCGCTGGAGGTACAGTCAGCAAAATCCAGACTGAGGGAAAACTCTGCAGGACAAACTATCCAGTTGCTTCAAGAAATAAATGGCCAGACTTCCTCAGTGGTCCAGTGCTTAAGAATCCGCCTTACAATACAGGGAACACAGGTTTGATCCTTGGTTGGGGAACTAAGATCTCATGTGGCCCCTGAGCCACAACTACTGAGCCCTCATATCACAGTGAGAGTCTGCAAGCTACTCTGAGAGTGCTTGCACGACACAATGAACATCCTGAGTGCCAAAACTGAGACCTAAGGCAGCTGAATAAACAAAGATTAAAAAAAGGAAAAGAAATGCAAAGAAAACTAGGGTGCAGGACCTTGACTCCTGGGGTCCTGGCCTCTGACCCAGTCGTTTCCTCCCTGCTATTTTTTTCTAGGTGCCAATGTCTCTAAGCTTCAGACCGTTGTTATGCTTACCTTTTCCCCAATTAGTTCCACCTCCAACATAGGACTCACAGAGTAGTGTTTCTCTAAGAATAAGAAGTTACAAGATTTCTGCGGCAGCATTATTTTTTCAGGAGGAGGGAATGGAGAAGAGACAGGACCTCCTAATGAAGATCCTCCCTCATAATCTGGTTTCGTGCCTCCTGGGCAGACCCCTCCCACTTTCACTCTGTTCCCCTGCGCCACTGTGTGTCCTGGCACACAACGGGGGTGGGGGCTGGCACAAGGAACCTGGACTATGGGCATTAACGACAGGTCAGGGGCACGTGGCCCATTTTAAAGGCGCCTTCATAAAACCATTCTCAGTGGGTTTCAGCCTCCCCCTCTCCCCACCCCAAATCTTAAGGTCAAAATGGAACCGGGGAGCCCTGTGAGAAAGCAAGGTGGCCCCCGGTAGGGAAACTCAGGGCCGCTCCCTCCCCGGCCCCGACTGACTGAGGTGGAGGTCCTCGGCACAGTAGATGAAAAACTGTAAGTAGGCTATGCTGATGGGCACCACCGACGACTTGAAGATCCGGGTGTCCGTGTCGTCAACCCTATAGATCAGCTTTAGATCGACCTGGAGAGACCAGAGAGCTGATAGGGTTAGAGTCACAAGGAGGTCACAGGCCACCAGATTGGGCTGGTTGGTTGGGGTGGGGATGGGCCAGCTGGAAGTGGCTCAGTGAACAAGGGAAAGCATGTGAACAGCAGTGGCTGCTTGCGGGCTGGGGGGTGGTCACCCACGGAAGCAGCCAGGGTGAGAAGTGCTCCTGAGGTGTGGGGGTGGGCAGCCTCACCGGTGCCTGGTCTCCCACACCGAGGACACAGATGGTGACTTTCAGGTAGCCTCTCACACCACTGTTGCGTTCATTTGGCTGGCAGAGACCAAGCCATTTCCTCAGGAGTGTGTGACCTGGAGAGGCAGAGGGCCCATGGGAGACCAGCCTCCAGTTCCCCCCGTCTTCCCTGGAACCAGTCTGTGCTCCTGCAGTGGGCACAGGTGTGTGGAAACGTGTCTCACATATTCTGGTTTCCACCCAGGGGCAGAGGGAAATGGGACTCACTTCTTTGTGCTTAGTCACTCACTCGTGTCCGACTCTTTGCAACCCTTTGGACTGTCGCCCGCCAGGCTCCCCTGTCCATGCGATTTTCCAGGCAAGAATACTGGAGTGGGAAGCCATTTCCTACTCCAGGGAATCTTCCCAACCCAGGGATCAAACCCACATCTCCTGCATTGGCAGGCGGATTCTTTACCCGATGAACCACTGGGGAAGCCATGAAGTACCGTATCATTAAGCAAAAGCCTTGAAGGACAGTAAAATGTTGTCAAGTACAGAAAATAACTCACACCTTACCCCCCTCCATGTGTTGAATACACAGGAATTTTTAGATGATTTCAGCACCTGACTGGTTTTTCTCAGAAGACACTCACATTTCCAACAATGGTTACCTACCTGGACAGTTGTAGATGAACCCAATGTCTGTCTGAAAACACAGGAGTAGAGAAAGGATTAGTTAGGGTCTCCAGCCAAGATTTGTAATAACCAACCAACTTGATGACAATTCATGTACTTTGTTGTAACATTGCTAAGTCGTGTCTGACTGTTTGTGACCCCATGAAACTGCAGCATGCAGTTTCCGGTCCTTCACTATCGCCCAAAGTTTGCTCAAACTTATGTCCATTGAGGCAGTGAAGATATCTAATCATCTCATCCTCTGCTGCCTCCTTCTACAGAGGCAAATGTTGAGTTTGAGCCAAGAGCCCAAAGTCTTACAACTAGTAAGTAAGGTTTGGATTGAAAGGACCCTTGACCACCACCAGCACTGCTAACAGACACAGCCTTGTTCTTCCCTACGCCTGTGTGAAGGAAAGTGTTTATCCCATCCTGGGGAAGAGGACAGTTGAGGAGCTGGCCAACAGACTAGGGGTTTTCCTCTTTCCCTGGGAGATAGCCGTTCTGTTTGCTTGTTTTGATGTGGACCATTTTTAAGGTCTTTATTGAATTTGTGACAACACTGCTTCAGTTTGGGGTTTGGTTTTTTGACAATGAAGCATGTGGAATCCTAGCCCTCCAGCTGGGGATCTAACCTGTGTTCCCTGCAGTGTAAGTGCAGAGTCTTAACCACTGGACTGCCAGGGAAGTCACTATGTTCATCATCTTGACTGTGATAACGGTTTCAAATACAAATTTGAAAATGTGTCAAATTATACATTTAAAATGTTTATATATTATTGTATGTCAATTATGTCTCAATAAAGCTGGAAGAAAACAAACCAAAACTTCTTCACCTCTAATGGGCAATAGATCTAGGCAGTGATCATCAATAGCTGTTAACAACAAAGAAGGAGACCGGCAGTCATTCTGTGCCTGTAGGTGATGTCATTTTGCCAAATAATTGACCTAAGTCTGATCCAGCCTCTAGATAGCAAATACCTGGGCGGAGGCTCACGAGATGTGAGCCGCTGGAGGTACAGTCAGCAAAATCCAGACTGAGGGAAAACTCTGCAGGACAAACTATCCAGTTGCTTCAAGAAATAAATGGCCAGACTTCCTCAGTGGTCCAGTGCTTAAGAATCCGCCTTACAATACAGGGAACACAGGTTTGATCCTTGGTTGGGGAACTAAGATCTCATGTGGCCCCTGAGCCACAACTACTGAGCCCTCATATCACAGTGAGAGTCTGCAAGCTACTCTGAGAGTGCTTGCACGACACAATGAACATCCTGAGTGCCAAAACTGAGACCTAAGGCAGCTGAATAAACAAAGATTAAAAAAAGGAAAAGAAATGCAAAGAAAACTAGGGTGCAGGACCAAGTGAATAAAATACACCTAAAAATACATTTTAATCAACTGCAATGCGTGCACTTGGTTTGGATCCTGATTTGAATTAACTGTAGAAGGAATTCATGAGACAGTTAGGGATATTTGAACACTGACTAGATATTTAGTGTTAGCCAAGAATTATAAAGGTGTTTAGACGTTGTCATTGTATTCAATTATGCTTAATAAAGTCTGTATGTTTTTGAAATAGGTAATGAAATATTTTAAAGTATAATGATTTGTCTGAGATTTGATTCAAGATATTTAGGTTGGTACAAAGCAATTGCAGTTTCGGACCATCAGTTTTAAATCAGTCATGTCAGACTCTTTGCAACCCCATGGACTGTAGTCCACCAGGCTCTGTTGTTTACGGGATTCTCCAGGCAAGAGCACTGGAGTGGGTTGCCATTTTCTGCTCCAGGAGATCTGCCCAACTCAGAGATCCCCAACCATTCCAGAATCTCTTAATTCCTAGGCCTGTGCTGCTTCTTTGAGAGTTAGTTGGGGGAGGGGCAGGTTATGAACACTCACATGCTTATTACAAGTTGTGAGAAAGAAACCTTCCTTTGACTTGTCCTAAATTTGCCTTTCCCAAAGGTAGGGCCCTTTCCCAAAGGTAGGGCCCTTTCCCAAGAGTTGCCAGATCTAGCAAATACAAATACAGATGCCAGTTTAGATTAGGATTACAGATAAATAACGACCTTTTCTTTTTTTAGTAAACGTAAGTCCCCAGCAATATTTCATGAAGAGCCATGAAATATTGGGGACATACTTACATTTAAAAAGTACCTGTTGTTTAAGATTCAAAATTTCCAGGGCCTCCTGGATTTAACCTGGCAACCCTACCTTTTGGTTAGCCCTTCATGATTGTGTGAACATTCCTCATTTCTCAGCCTGGGTCTTTCCCAAAGCAAATCTTTTCACTCTGTCTTCAGGGGCAGTCTTTCTCCAGGTTTTCCAACAATGTGGTTGACCTTTTAGAACCTCTGTTTCCATTTTCTGTGTCCATAAATATTCTAAGTGTGGGGGAGTCAAGGTGGCACCCAGCACTCTCATAAATGTTACATACTTTAATCCTCACAAAAATCCTGTGGGTTGAGTATGTTATTATCCCCATTTTACAGATGAGGAAGTAAAGGCTCCAAATAACTTGTCTAAATCACCCAGTGGGTAGGTGGATCCACAGCTGGAAATCCAAGTCCTTTTCCCTAGCCTGGGGCAAGTAGCCCTGGGTGGGTCTCTAACTATTTCACCAAACCTCCTCCTCCATCCAGTGCTCACTTGGAATCTCCCAATCTCTGCGTTGAATCTCATCACTGAGGAATTCATCACCTGCAGGGAGTTCCCAGAAAGATTTGTTATTCACAACCCTAACCTTGATTTCCCCAACCCCATGGGAGGAATCGGCAGGGTACATCTGGGCTCTCCAGGACTGACTCAACTTCCTAGTGACGGACAATTCCAAGCAGGGTTCCTCATTTAATTCTCAGAGGAGCCCTGAGAAATTCAGATTTTTAGTCCCACTTTCGGGATGAGGAAATTGATCCGAGAGGTCAATTCCCTTGGTCTCCACAAAGCAAACTTGCTCTCAGCTTTCTCCTCTGCATCCTGCCTTGGCTGTTTCCTAAGAACTCTTCAAGGGAGAAAGCTTGCTCTCACTAGCCCTATGCTGGGCACATAGGAGGCATTTGATAAATACAAGTTCCCCATTGTTACTGGGCTCCCCGTGGTCGGAGAATGGAATATCTCATCTGGAGGGGACATTTGAGGGGTCCTTTGGTGGCATGAAAATCCTGGTACATGGGAAAGGGTTGCTTTGTTCACCTTGGAGCTAAACTCAGGGCCTATCATTTGGCATTTCATAACATTCATTGAATGAAAGAATAAATGGATGGATGGATGGATGGATTGGGCAGGCGTCTGGCTGCTAGGGTGAAGAAGGTAGCAGAGATGCTACCTTGGGGTCAGAAAGACCATCTGATGTGACTTTAGCTCTACAGATGGGGCTGGAGGAGAGTGAAGCACTTTTCAGAATTGAGGGGGAACATGAAAAGTGAAGTCGTCTTGCCTGGCTCCTCACCTGGATTAAGATAATCTCATCGAAGAACTTCATAGGAGCCTCGTAAAAATTCTGAAAGAAGATCTGAAGTAGAGAGAATGGGAGGGGGCCGGGGGTAGGAGTAGGAAATGCAGTTCCATCATATCCCCCCAGGGACTGAGCAAGCCTGAAGCCTCCAACTAACAAGCTTCTGCCTGTCGTTTGTCCATTTCGGTGACCTTCAGCTCCTTACCACCCACATGCTCCGCTTGCAGAAGCAGAGGCCCGCCAGGTCCTAAACGATTTCTTATCCAGAAAAGGGTGGTGTAGGGGATCCCTGGAGGGCCTGGGAGCAGCTCAGAGCCCATCAAACTGCCCTGGGATGGAGATGAAAGTGTCCACCTCTTTCTAGATCGCCCTGTCTGTCCACCACACCCCCACTCCCTGCTGCAGCCAGAACCTCCTCCCCCCAGCGCAGATCTGGCCCTGTCACTCTCCTGTGTGAGTCCCTCCATGGCTCTCCCATCCCATCCAAGATGAGGCCCCAGCACATTTTGCAGGCTTACCTACAGCCACCCCCCACCCACGTCTAGTTTTGCCAACCAGCCCTACTGTTCCTTCCTTCCGGGCCTCTGAGAACACAATTCCTTTTTCCTGAATTGTCTTTTTCCATCTTGTCCCTCTTTCCTTGGTAGACTCCTCCTTCAAGGTTTCAGGAGACTTTTCTGAGTCCTCTCCACCCTCTGTTCCCTGCCCCCACTGTGCTTCTCTCCTTTCTTTGGTGGTCTAGTCACAAATTAATTCAGTGCCTATTTATGGAGTTCTTATTGCATCAGGCATGATGCCAGGAGGGGAGGCCCCAGCGGTGGCAAAGTCAGCATTGTCGCTGTTCAGTCGCTCGGTCGTGTCTGAGTCTTTGTGACCCCATGGATAGCAGCACGCCAGGCTTCCCTGTCCCTCAGTAACTCCCAGAGCTTGCTCAAACTCATCCATGGAGTTGGTGATGTCATCCAACCATCTCGTCCTCTGTTTTCCCCTTCTCCTCCTGCCTTCAATCTTTCCTAGCATTGGGGTCTTTTCAAATGAGTCAGTTCTTCGCATCAAGTGGCCAAAGTTTTGGAGCTTCAGCTTCAGCATCAGTCCTTCCAATGAATATTCAGGACTGATCTCCTTTAGGATTGACTGGTTTGATCCTCTTGCAGTCCAAAGGATTCTCAAGAGTCTTCTCCAGCACTGTAGTTTGAAAGCATCAATTCTTCAGCACTCAGCTTCCTTTGTGGTCCAACTCTCAGATCCATACCTGACTACTGGAAAAACCATAGCTTTCAGCTATGCAAACCTTTGTCAGCTTTTTAATACAGAGACATTGAAGTTGTCTAGGTTTGTCACAGCTCTTCTTCCAAGGAACAAGTGTCTTTTAATTTAATGGCAGTAGTCACCGTCAGCAGCGATTTTGGAGCCCAAGAAAAGAAAGTCTGTCACTGCGCCCACTTTTTCCCCTTCTATTTGCCGTGAAGTGATGGGGCTGGATTGCTATCATTCTACACGGGGCCTGCACTTTCTGGCTGTATCAGCGGCCCTCCCAGATCTTTATCCCCCGGGGCCCTGTCCCCCCAGATTCCCGTCACCCCAGATCTCTGTCCCCTCACATCCCTGCCCACTGCAGTCTTGCCCCATCATCATCACGTATGTGTTCACATGCTCTGCTCTCCATGGTGTGTGACCATCTGTGCCCAGTTTTGTGGAACAGACAGTGAAAGCTGCAGAGTCGGGGAGCAAGCTTACCGTTCCCCAGCAGGAAATGCCCCTGTGACCCAAGTGCCCCCACTCAGCTCCGCAGGGCATGGGCCACCCACCTCATTGAAGAAAGGGTTGTTCCCCATCTTGATCCGTGAGTGGTGCTGGTGGCCTCCAATGACCACCTTCACCACTGGCTTAATGTCGTTGCCCATCAGCTGCCGGGCTTCAAACACCTGCACTCGGACCTGCAGGGGAGAGACCAGGGGGAACTGACTTTGGCGGTCCAGGCTCCTATATTTGTCAAGGGGGACTCTACTCTGAAAGAACAGTATGTTCTGGCAAGAAGCAGCTACTGCCGGTAGAAAGTGGCCCTGAAGCCCTGAGAAGGCTCTGGCACCTTCTGTTTCTTCCTATGGGACCTGTCACCTCCGCTTGGCCCTTTCATTTTGGGTGCACAGAGGGTTTACTGAGTGGGAGGGACTTGTTACAGAATGGGGTCCAACATTTCTCACTTGTCGTTGTGTCGTTTTGCTTGTTTTAAACATTTATTTGACTGCAAGTCTCAGTTATGGCATGTGGGATCTTTGGTTGCAGCATGTGGGTCTAGTTTCCCGACCAGGGATTGAACCTGGGACCCCTGCACTGGGAGTGCGGAGTCTTAGCCACCGGATCACCAGGGAAGTCCCAGTATATCGTCTTTTATACTTGTGATCTTTTTACAGAATTGAACATTTTATTTATTTTTGATTATTTATTTTTTACCAGAGATAAAGAGGTTTATTTCATAGTGATAAAAGGACCAGTTAATGAAGAGGGCATATAAAGATTACAAACATTTTTGTTTATACCCTGACAACAGGTCTTCACAATATATGAAGCAAAAAACTGATAGAAATATAAAGAGAAAGAAAGAAAAACTCTTCTCTCCATTGACATAACAGGTAGGCAGAAAATCATCATGGCATAATATATTTGAATAGCACTATCAATCAACTTGGCTTCCCCAGTGGCTCAGCGGGAAAGAACCCACCAGCCAGGGCAGGAGACTGAGTTCCATCCCTGGGTTGGGAAGATCCCCTGGAGAAGGAAAGGGCAGCCCACTCCAGTATTCTTGCCTGGAGAATCCCATGAACAGAGGAGGCTGGTGGGATACAGTCCATGGGGTCGCAAAAGAATTGGACATGACTTAGAGACTAAACAATAACAATCTATAAATGACCTGATGGACATTTATAGACTATTGATCCAAGAGTGGCAGAACGCAAATTATCCTTAAGTGTGCACAGAATATTTACCAAGAAACATCATATTCTGGTACATAAAACATGCTTCAATAAATTAAAAAATACTTGAGAATCCCAGGGATGGCGGAGCCCAATGGGCTGCTGTCTGTGGGGTCGCACAGAGTCGGACACGACTGAAGCGACTTAGCAGCAGTAGCAGCAGCAATCATTCAGGTTACGGTTTGTTGTTTTTTTTTTTCACCATAATGGTATTAATTTATTTTACTTTTTCAGTGTTTATTGGAGCATAGTTGCTTTACAATGCTGTGTTGGTAGGAACTGAACATTTTAAACTTCTGTGCAGTTGAATCTATGATCTGTGTCTCTTCTGCTCTCCTGAGACTCAGTAAAGGGCCTCACCTGGAAGTGCTGAGGCTTTGGGGACAGAGTCTTGTGCACTGTGGCATTGGGAAACATCAGCTTCTGCTTGGCCACCTCTTGAGCTGTTACGGCCAGGAGGTCTTCATCGCCTGGGGAAACAGCCCAGGGTGGGCTCTCGTCGGGGGAGAGAAGGATATGTTGGGGGCATGTCCCCCATTTCATCGTTCTGTTCCCAGTGTCCCCAAGCTAACTAAAATCACAGCCAAGAGGCCCTGGTAAGGGCACATGTCCTCCCAGAACCCTCCATGGTCCCCACCTACCCTCGGTACCCCTGGGCCTCACTCTCTATACATGGGCAGGGCATGCTCTGGGGAACAGTCACCCTTGCCTCCCTCTGCAGCCCATTGGAGGCTGAGTCTTACATCTACGGGGAGGTGTCTGGAGAGCTCACAATCCTATAGGCCTCAAGGGTTGGGTCTCCAAGATCCCCAAGAGCTCACCCAGCTATGGCTGGAGAAGGGCAGGGCTCAGCCCCGTGGAAGTACATACCGATCTTCTCGATATCCTTGTAGGTCATAAGGGCCGCCTGTAATGTGACAGTGCACTGCAAGGCAAAGGCAGGGGGCTGTAAGATCCGGCAATCCCCAGCAAGGTCATGGCACTGGAACCCGGCCCATTGTGGCAGGAGTCACACCCAGCCGTCCTGGGTGGAGTGATGCTGGCCACAGCACAGGGCCCCACTGGGGGCACTGTGCAGTCTAGGGTGGAGAGAGGCTATGAACTGATGGGGAGAGAGCAATGGGTCACTGCGGACGGGGCTGAAGAACAGAGGAGACACGTGGCAGTGGTGGCCGCAGGGTGGGGAGGACAGAGAGGCGACTTGGGACCAGTCTGGAACCACTGACGCTGAACTCCTAGCCCAACATCTCATGATGCCCTGTGGGAGCTCCAGCAAACACCAACTGACCTCTTGCCTCCAAGCGCCCTCACTGCTCAGCCATCACCAGAATTGACCCCTGAACTCCTTAAGTGCCCTAAACTATCAGAGTAAAGTCAGCGTATCCGCATAGACCCCGCAAGGCCCTTCCCTTCTGGCCCCTGGCCACTGCCCAGTCTCGGCTCTCCCACAGTCAAGCCCTCTCCGCCCCTCCCCCAGTGCTGGCAGTGCAGGCAGCCCACCCTCCTGAACATGCCGGGCTGCCTTTTGTCCCTCCAGCCTCCACACAAGCACCTTATATTCCTGCCAGGGGCTGTCTTTCTTTCCTATCTGTTGGGCAAACTCATGTGCTGCTGTGCTTAGTCGCTCCATCATGTCCGACTCTTTGTGATCGCATGGACTATAGCCCACCAGGCTCCTCTGTCCGTGGGGATTTTCCAGGCAAGAGTATCGGAGTGGGTTGCCATGTCCTCTTTCAGGGGATCTTCCCAACCCAGGGATTGAACTTGTGTCTCCTGAATTTCAGGCAGATTCTTTGCCATCTGAGCCACCACGCCTCTCCTTAAAAGCCACTGGTGGCTCAGTGGTTAAGAATCCTCCTGCCAACGCAGGAGACAGAGGTTTGACCCCTGGTCCAGGAGGATCCCACGTGCCGAAAAGCAGCTAAGCCAGTGCGCCACAACTATTGAGCCTGTGCTCCAGAGCCCGGGAGCTGCGGCTACTGAAATGCAAGTGAGTGCCCTAGAGGTGGTGCTCTGCAGCTCCGGAAGCCGTTGCGAGGAGAAGCCTTCACACGGCAGCTAGAGAGTAGAGAGTAGCCCTTGCTCGCCGCAAGCAGAGAAAAGGCCTGCACAGCAGCCAAGACCCAGGACGGCCAAAAATAAATACAACCACATAAAAAAATTTTTTTTAATCTATAACAGTGGAACTCTGACCTACACTCTGTAGCAATCAGCTCAGGAAATGAACCTGATACCTACAGTAACCAGCCCAGGAAGTCAGTTTGCTCTGAGTCGGACCTATGGAAAGTCAGACCACTAGCTCTAGCAACAAACAGCCAGGACTTGATTAATACCTGACGAATCCCTTAATTTTGTCCCCACTTTTAGCTCAGGGCCAACGGGAGAAAGCCAAATATATACCCCTAAGCAGTCACATAGGGTGCTCAGCTTCTAGTTGGTCCACTTACAGCTCCCCTCACATCAAGAGCCTCCCATCAGGACATACCTGAAGTCTTCCCTTTCTTCTACCACTCAGTTTTCTCATTCCTCTGCCTACCTTTGCGTCTCTGTCAAATCCAAGTGCTGGTGGCTGACTCCCTTGTTATATCTGTTGTTGTTTAGTCGCGAAGACATGTCCGACTCTTTTGCGACCCCGTGGACTGTAGCCCACCAGACTCTTCTGTCCATGGGATTTCCCAGGGAAGAATACTGGAGTGGATTGCCATTTCTTTCTCTAGGGGATCTTCCTGACCCAGGGATTGAATCCGTGTCTCCTCCATCGTAGGCAGATTCGTTCCACTGAGCCACCAGGGAAGCCCCTTGTTATATATTAATAGCAAGCTCTGAATAAATCGCCTTTGCTTATTCCCATCTGGTTGGTTTTCATCACCTCCTCTGTAAAGCCTTTCATTTTTTCTCAAGTGAAATCATTCATTCCCTCCTGATCACAGTGAAGTAGCTTTACAGACCCCAGTACACATGTGCTGGAGTGCTTGCCATGTGAGTGACGATAGATATGGGTTTCGTTCAAGTTTGTATCCCAGGCCTAGCACAGTTGCTGACACCAGCAGACAATTGACTGGATTCTGATCTCAGTGGGTGGATGAAGGGTAGAGGGGTGAGTCGGTAGATGGAGAGCGTCATGGAACTTGGGGAGATGATGACAAGTGTGATGGGGTCCCCCAGGGTAGAAAATGTTTTCTGGGTTGGGTACACTGAGACACTGCTGCAGTGCATGGCCCAGCTTCATCAGCTGCCTCCCACTCCTTCAGCCACCCTCCCTGGGGCCTGACTCACCTCTGTGGGCATCATGGAATGGTTGAGCAGGGTTAGGTCATTCACAAAAAGGATCTTTCTTGGTTTTTTCACCAAGGGCTTGAGCAGTACTGTGGCCATGCCAATGAACCTGGGGAGACAGGGAACAGGTGTAAGATCCTGAGCCAGGTGTCCTTCTTTGTCTCAGGCATAGCTTTATCCAGGGATGTCTTTTCCCTCCTGGAGGCTGTGCTGTCCAGACAGAAGGAAGGATGCGGTGATGCGGAGCATCCACTGGAGGGCGCAGGACTCTCAACACTCTGGGAACTGGCTTGGGGGCGTCCTTGCCCGTGGGCACGCTAGTTACTGGCTCTGCCCTGCTGTGCTGAGCCCCTGTCCAGAAGCTCTGGTCCCACGCTCCTCTGGAACAGGACCTGTGCTAAGGAACAGCTGATTGGACCAGGAGGTGGGCATCTGACCAAAGCTGGGCCAGTCAAATTCTCAGTTCTAGGAATTTTGACCTGGGATGCCATAGCTCAGTTTCAGCAGGGCATTAGCATGGGGCTGTGATGAGAAACCAGTGTTGGGCAGAAAGAAACAGGTTTGAGATCCTGTGTCTTCAAAAGAGACAGAAAGCTCCTGAGTCCCCAGTTTCCTAATTCTGTTTGATCTGTCTATCTATAATTCTAGTCTTGATACCTTTTTTTTTCTTTTTGGTATTAGCTGTCTAGAGTGGGTTCTAGTCCTTGCATCTGAATAAGTTATGGATTAGAGACTGGAGACACAGCATCTGCTGTAGATTTGGTCAGAGAATCAGGCTCCTCCTGCGTCTCTCTCTGGGGGAGCCTTACCTTTCCTTCTTCACTGAGCCCATGTCTCGAAGGGTGATTTGCAGGAAAGAGTCCTTCTGCAAGGGGTGGTTCCAGAGGTGCCAGATGAGCGTCTGGGGGAGCCACGGAGAAGTCAGTACCCTCCCTCAATCCCGCCCCCTTCCCATCCTTCTAGGAAACGAGAAAAGATGCAGGTGAAGGTCTGACACTGTGTTTCTCTTGAACTGAGGACTCTCCCTCAAGTCCAGTTTCCTAAGAGGAGGCATTTGTTACCTTCACCCAGGAGCTGGGCATCCTACCTGAGCTCCTAGAGCTTAGCTGCAGTACTGGGGGCTTGTTAGTAGTTAAGGGGCTTGGGAATCAGGTGGTGGGATGAGGATGGATGGGAGATGAGAGGGGATCCTTCAGAGGGAGCCCTGTCTCTGGGAACATCAGGATGGCTGGTTGGACAAGCTGAGTCCCTCCCTAGGGTGAGGGGGAGGCCAAGAGCTGTGAGCAGCTGCGGTTGCAGTGGCCCTGAGACCCCACACAGCCTTCTCAGCACAGAGGCTGCTCACAGGGCAAGATGCTCCAGCCATGGGAAGGCTGAGGAGGCCCCTGACCCCTCCCTAGACTTCTGAGCACAGTCAGTCTGGACCCAGCCTGCATGTTGGGCTTGTCATGGTCTCATCTGGGCTTGTCCTAATGTGTTTTACCTCATTCCACACGGGGTGATTGCCTTCCACCTCACGAGTTGTCCTCCTGACATCTGAAAAGACACCAAGGGGCCAGCATATAGGACATGTTTCAAAGTCTAGGTTCGAGTGAGCAAACAGAGGTCAGACTCTCTAAGAAAACATCCAGTCTACATTGGCAGGTATGATGTGGCACTGATTCTTTCTAACTTTGGAGTTTTCTAAATTTCTCACCTTTTGTTAAGAGTGACATCACCCCCATGTGACAGATAATGTTATGTGCTCATTTCATTTTCCTCCTGGGTACACAGTTCCCAGTCATCTCACACCAGGGTGGGGCTGGGTAACTCGTCCTGGCCAATGGAGTGTGGAAGCGATACTTAACTGCTGCCTGGATTGGCTCCCAAAGCTTCCCACAAGAGCGTCCATTCCCCTCCCCATTCCTGTGTCCACTCTCACCGTCTGCAGGCAGGGCGATGCCTGGTGACTCTGCAGCCCCCAGCAACAAGCAGCTGGTCTCCAGTCTAAGGTTTGGAGGTGTCATTCAGGATTGCTGCCTGATCTGTACCATCAACATTAGACTTGGTTGTAAGCAAGAGGTGAACTTCTGCTGTGTTAAAGCACCAGGATTTAAGGGTTCTGTTGTTACCATTGGGTAACAACCAACGGTAAAGGCAGTGTACCCTGAGACATCCTAAAACATCTCTAATGGGTTGAAAGGTCTTTATCCACTACAATTTGTCTTCTCCAGAAACATCTTTAACAAAGAACAGGCCATAGCCCTGCAAAGAACCCCTAAATTGGTAAATATGAGATTCTTCCCAAGGAATGAATATGTGTGTGAGGGCACGGTAATCCACTCCAGTATTCTTGCCAGGAGAATTCCATGGACAGAGGAGCTTGGTGGCCTACAGTTCATGGGGTTGCAAAGAGTTGGACATGTAGCCATTCAATGGAAAAAAATGAAGGCAGAGGAGTCATACTAAGAGAAATCATAGCAATAAGGATGATAAATTTGAAAGACCCGGATGATGTCTACCTCGCCTTTTGGTCACACGGCATCTTTTACATAGTAAGGCACCAGTGGGTCTAGTTAGCACTGGACACATGTTGCCTCTTGGGGGGTCCTGGCTCTTACCTCTGAAGTACACGGACACGCAGGGTCTGGGTGGGGGGCTTAGGGGTGGGCTGATCTTGGCCGACTGCATGATAAGCCGCAGCATCTTCCCCATCTACTTCTCAATGTCCTTCTCAGGCAAAACTTCCTGCTTGGAGCACCTTAGTCCAGGGCTTCTCCTAGGGCTTCTAGGGTGAGTAAAGTCTGTTGCTTAGCAACAGAGGTGATGTCACAAAAGCCGGTGGTCCTTGATTCTGGAGAGGAATGCAGAGAATGGAAAGAGGAAGAAATCATAGGGCATGATGAAGCCAGTGGCTTGAGCTGACCCGGGCTGTAGAAACAGAACAGCTTGACTAAATTTCATTTCCCCTTCCCACTTGCTTTTCTCTCTCGTTCTTACTGTTCTTCTAATTTCAAGATCAGGAAAAAGGGGAATACGTTCTCTTTATACAAGCAAGATATCTGGACTGAATCATTGCCAAAGTCACACTGTTTCCAGTAAGAAAATAGAGAAGGGGAATGAGTTGAGAAAAGGAATAGGGAACTCAAAGATGATTTCAGCGGTGTTTCAGAAGTCCTTCCTAATGTGGAAGCAAACATCAAGGCCTCCCTTTTTCTAAAGAGGACATGAGTTTAGATAATGAGTCTTTCTTTAACCAAACTAGCTTACTCATTAACAAATTCCTATGCCAGCCAGCTGGGTTTGTAAGGTTAAAGAAAACTCTCTAAAGAAAAATCTCACTGACAATATAATCTTGTTGTGGTGTCTTGCTTGCTCTCAAGGCCTCTCAGAATGAGAATGGAGCAGGTCATTGCTCTTGTTGTCCCTAAGCTTTTTCTGCTTTAGGGTTGGTCATTATAGAACCTACATCTAACTACATCCAATAGCATGAAAAAAAAAATTTGTCAATTTATTTATTTGGCTGTGCCGGGTTTTAGTTGCGGCCTGTGAACTTATTAAGACTTTTTTGTTTGTTTTTTGATGTGGACCATTTAAAAAGTCTTCATTGAATTTATGTTTTGTTTTTTTGGCCACAGGGTGTGTGGGATCTTAGTTTCCTGATCAGGGATGGAACCTGTACCCCTTACATTGGGAGTGGGGAGTCTTAGCCACTGGACCCCCAGGGAAGTCCCATTAGCATAAAAATTAATGAATGTTTTAAAAATGTGTATTAATTGGTGAAACAATTTAGCACTAAACTTACTACACATTCTAAAACATACATAGCATTCAAAGAACAACAATTAAAAAAAAATAAACTGGATATATGATTATGGTGCTACGATTGCTTTTAGTCTTCCTGACAGTTTTTCTTGAAATCTAACAATGACACAATGCTTGTTGCTTTGTGAAAGATTTTCCAAACTAATCATGACACAAAAGGCAAACCCAGTAAAGGAAGAGGCTGATAGATTTGATCACATAAAATTTAAGATTCTTGTACAGAAAAATATACCTTAAAAGACAAATATCAAGGTAGGGAACATTTGCAACAGTTCTTATAATTCAATAAGAAAAAGATGAATACTCCAGAGGGAAAATTGCCCAAACAGTTTTTTTTTAAAAGATGCAAAAACAAATTCAACCTATTTACTAATCAAAGAAATACAATGAGATACTGTTTTTCATTTTGCCAAACTGGACTCAGAAGCCCCCTAAACAAGAAAAATATGTAAAAAAAATTCAAGCTCATTAATAAGCAAAGAAAGACAATAAGATACCATGTATCACCTCCCCGATTGGCAAAGAATGAAAAAAAAAATGATTAACTTGGTGTGCTAAGGAAGGAAGAAAGGGCAGAGAAAACATACCAATTCATACACTGTGTTGATCAGACATAAAGAGAAAAAAAACAGCATAATGCTGGAGCAAAATAAGTGCCAGGGAAGAGAATTAAGGGTGGTGAAAGGTGAACCAAAGGCTGCTCTTTTCCTGTCATCCTAATAATATTAACCTATATATCTCTAAATAGTATATTTAAATAACATCTCTTGAATTTTTCACTTTAAGAGATTATCTACCAAGTCAGTTCTTTTACGTCATCTTTCACTCCTTTCCCATCTCCCAGCTTTTCTCTTCCAAACTTTCCAACTCATCACTTTTAGACCTTATCTATCCTGGAGGAGGGCATGGATGTGAAAGTTGGACTATAAAGAAAGGTGAGCACTGAAGAATTGATGCTTTTGAACTGTGGTGTTGGAGAAGACTCTTGAGAGTCCCTTGGACAGCAAGGAGGTCCAACCAGTCTATCCTAAAGGAAATCAGTCCTGAATATTCATTGGAAGGACTGATGCTAAAGCTGATAATCCAATACTTTGGCCACATGATGTGAAGAACTGACTCATCTGAAAAGACCCTGATGCTGGGAAAGATTGAAGGCAGAGGAGAAGGGGATGTCAGAGGATGAGATGGTTGGGTGGCATCACCGACTCAATGGACATGAGTTTTAGTCAACTTCGGGAGCTGGTAATGGACAGGGAGGCCTGGCGTGCTGCAGTCCATGGGGTCGCAGAGTCAGACACGACTGAGCAACTGAATTGAACTGTTGTTTATCACACACGATGACAGGTTTAGTACCCCTGCCTTTCCTGCAACCT
Organism: Oreotragus oreotragus; assembly: GCA_006410675.1. NCBI lineage: Eukaryota > Metazoa > Chordata > Mammalia > Artiodactyla > Bovidae > Oreotragus > Oreotragus oreotragus. The sequence continues at coordinate 1,319 of SJYX01004265.1, read as the reverse complement.
GCAATCTCATTTGGGGGCTAAATCTATACTGTATTCAGTATTTTATTTTTATGATAATGCATTTTTTTCATCGGGCTCCCCAGGTGGCTCAGAGGTAAAGAATCTGCCTGCCAGTGCAGGAGACTCAAGTGATACAGGTTCAATCCCTGGGTGGGGAAGCTCCCCTGGAGGAGGACACGGCAACTCACTCCAGTGTTCTTGCCGGCAGTATTCTATGGACAGAGGAACCTGGTGGGCTACAGTCCATGGGGTTGCAAAGAGATGGACATCACTGAAGCAACTAAGTACAACCACGAAGTCTAATCTCTGCCTTGAGGGCGGCACTGCCTCGCTTTAATTTCTTAAGGGTAGGGCCATCTTGACACATCTTTGCAGAGACCAGAAAGCAGCACTCCACAGATTATTTATTTTTAATAGTTTTTTTGTTTAGAGCAGTTTTAGGCTCACAGCAACTTTTAATTTTTACATGTATTTTTATTGTGGCTGTTTCTCGAGTAAATTCCTTTTTTTTTTTTAAGTATTGTTGCTTTACAGTATTGTGTTAGTTTCAGGCATGCAGCATAAGTAGTAAATTCCTAAGGAACACAACCAGGTAGGTAAGGGATGAGCTTTGCGGAGTGGAAAGTACGTTGCCCTGCCTCCCGGCCCTGGCCAGACAACCTACAAAGCAACAGTGGGGGGCAGCAAGAATAGGGGCTGCAGGAGCCAGCCTCCTCCCTCACCCTCACTTTTCCTGCTGAAGATGCAAGAACCCATACTCCGGACCCTGTGCTGTCTGCAGGCAAGGCCTGTGTGCTTTCTCAATTCAGTTCAGTTCAGTATCTCAGTCATGCGACCCCATGAACTGCAGCATGTCAGCCTTCCTTGTCCTTTACCAACTCCTGGAGCTTACTCAAACGCATGCCCATTGAGTTGGTGATGCCATCCAACCATCTCATACTCTGTCTTCCCCTTCTCCTCCTGATTGGCTAGTTGGATCTCCTTGCAGTCTAAGGGACTCTCAAGAGTCTTCTCCAACACAGTTCAAAAGCATCAATTCTTCGGTGCTCAGCCTCCTTTATAGTCCAACTCTCACATCCATACATGGCTACTTAAAAAACATAACTTTGATTAGACAGACCTTTGTTGGCAAAGTATAGTCTCTGCTTTTTAATATGCTGTCTAGGTTGGACATAACTTTTCTTCCAGGGAGCAAGCGTCTTTTAATTTCGTGGCTGCAATCACCATCTGCAGTGATTTTGGAGCCCAAGAAAAAGTCTCTCACTGTTTCCATTGTTTTCCCATCTATTTGCCATGAAGTGATGGGACCAGATGCCATG
>SJYX01004262.1:222145-236899 GCA_006410675.1 Oreotragus oreotragus | reverse complement strand
ATTTTGTCCTTAAATCCCCTCATTAGATGTGAGGGCCTAATTATTTTTGGCTCAGCTGCTTTATCTTCCCCTGGAAGACAAAGTTTGGGCACATGAGGACCCAAAACACTGTAACTTTCAGATCTTGCCAATCAAAACACATGGTACTTGTACTTTGTTTTAAATGGTAATAATCGCATTATGTGAATGGGCGGATGGTTAACTGTCCTTCTTTATTAGCCGAGGTGAATAATCATGGCAACGTGCTTTAGAAATGACAGAAGCTTGAGTGAGTTTTGCTGGAAATCAAAAGCGCCTCGATTTGGACTGAGGAGTCCATGGTGATGGGTGCGGAGTGGTCAAGGCCCGTGGAAGGGTGAAAGCTGAAGGCAGGGTGATGGAACACGGTGCCCGGGAGACAAGTGGAAACAAGCAAGCAGGCCAGTGTCAAGGAAAACAGTCACTGTCCATAACAGGAACTACTGTTTAGCCTTTTTTCTTTTTTTAATGTTTCTCGTTGTTTTTCTTCCCAACAATTCTTCAAAATGAGCTCAGGAAGTTAATTAATACTTGTTTAAGGCCTTTCAACTAGAGTGGGATTGATCCCATGGCCTTACCTCTTCACCACCAGACTTCCAACACTGGCTCCTACACTGTCCTGTGTGTAGCCCAGCCTGGGCACTGGGACTCAGAGGTAGCCTCCAGGGGCTGTGCACTTAGACAGGGTCATGGAAAGAGTGAGATTTTTCAGTGTGCCACACCAAGCATGAGATCTGAGCATGTGCCAGACCTGCTGGTTCTCAGAACTGAGGGCAGGCTAAGGCCTCACTGGGCCTTCCCAGGTGGCGCTAGTGGTAAAGAACCTGCCTGTCAATGAAGGAGACATAAGAGGCGCGGGTTCAATCCCTGGGTTGGGAAGATCCCCTGGAGCAGGGCATGGAAATCCACTCCAGTATTCNTGGTTCTCAGAACTGAGGGCAGGCTAAGGCCTCACTGGGCCTTCCCAGGTGGCGCTAGTGGTAAAGAACCTGCCTGTCAATGAAGGAGACATAAGAGGCGCGGGTTCAATCCCTGGGTTGGGAAGATCCCCTGGAGCAGGGCATGGAAATCCACTCCAGTATTCTTGCCTGGAGAATCCCATGGACAGAGGAATCTGGTGGGCTACAATCCTTAGGATCACAAAGAGTCAGACACGACTGAAGTGGCTTGGCACCCATGCACAGGCCTCACAGGCAGCCAGGCCCACTTGAAGCAGAGTTCCTGGGCACCAAGGTATTGATAGAACTATTAATTCCCTCCAGCTGGGGTCAGGATTCCTCTGAGAGGGGTTTGTAGCAGGACTTGGAGGGTTACTGAAGCTGGGGGCCAGGCCACTCCAGGTCACATTGCATCTCTCCTCTCAAGAGCACTTGGGAGCTGTGAACCAAAGAGTTGCAGGTGAGACCTCAGATTTGACAACCACATGGTGAGAGGTGGGGCTCTTAAGCCCCTTCCTCCCAAGAGCCAGCCTTGGGTGTGAACAGGGGGAAGGATCTCTTCCCGGTGAGTGTCAAATCACAGAACAGTTCAGGACTGATTTTTTGAAGACTGAGAAGGCCAACTGCCTTTATTTCTTTGTTTCTAGCAGCGAGGGCCGGAAACAATTCAGGAATCTTTCACCACTGGCATCCTTATCAGAGGGATCCAGGGTTTTATTTATCCAACAATTATCTGCTGAGTGTCTGTTATGCGCCTGGCCCTGTTCTGGGCATGGACAGCTCACAGGGAACAGCGCAGAAACCCCCTGCCTTTGTAGAGCTCAGTGCTAATCGGGGAGAGACCATAAATAAGGGAGTGAAGAGTGCTGTGGAGAAATCGAAGTCAGCTAAAAAGGCGGATGGCTCCGGGGGTGCAGTTTCGACGAGGGGTCAGGGCAGGTCTCTGTAAGGAGGGAAGTAGGAGCCAAGTAGCCCCTTTACTACCTCCCCAGCTCACGTGTCAGGCTAGGTCTGAGCATCCACCACTTGAAGTGATGAGTGAAAGGGTCTGTCTCTTAGTTCAGAGGCACACTGCGGGGACACAGGGAAAGTGAAGAGACAGCCACTGCCTTCAGGGGAACAGGGTGAGCACACCAGAAACGGCACGGGGCGTGCATGCACACAGAAGCATGGGGACAGATGACAGTGACCAGAAAGCGCAGGATGCACTTGTGATTCTATCACAAGTGCATCCTGAGTGTCACGGGCTTCCCCAGCTGGAGGGTGAAAAGCTGTGCCCACTAACCTTAATGCCTAAACCCTGGTGCTCCAAGCACCCAGCTACATGGTGGCAGGAAGTCCAGCCTTTTAGGGAGTCACTCCTCCTGTCCATCCTGAGATGCTTCAGGGAGGTTCCGTGGGACACATTGTTTACGACTATAAGCCAAGTCCCAGGCCCAACAGCACCACTGCTATGTCACTTCTAGGGGCTCGCTCTAAGGCCAGTATCTTGCCACAGCCAAGTCTGTGACCGAATAGTGAAGCCCAAAGTCAGTGATGGAGGAGGCTGCCTGTGACTTTGCCACCACTGGTATCGTCGCTCTTGCAGTGTGAAAGGGAAATGCTCTGGGCACAGAGAGGGAAACAAAGGCTAGTATCTGAGGTGCTATCCAGCTGGTCGAGCATCTCATCTCCTCCCCTGGACAGGCTGTGAGAAGCCCTCCACCATGGCCCCCACCCCCGGGGGCTGTTGCCAGAGCGTTCACAGTCCAGGAAGGCACCGCTGCACAGGTGGCCCCACTGAGTCACCCCCTGCCTCTACCCCTGAGAGCAAATCGGACTTTGCAAACAAGGAACATGCTTCATCTCACACAGACATGGTTGTCACCTGAAAAGGAGTTTTGAGCAGCCACATGTCCAGATTCTTCAGCTCACAGGCATGCAAAGCCCCTTTATCTCAAGTCCCTTTGTCTCAAACCACACACATGTCACCAAGGGGCTGGGGCAGGAAGATGGCATCTAGCAACATGCCTCCCTGGGAAGGGTGGGCCAGTGACTGGGCCAGGCTTCCTGTTCCAGACACCCTTCTCACAAAAAAGAGTGCATTTTGCATGTTCCTGCCATTCTCCTGTTACCTACTTTCCTTTGCCTCTCATCCCTCCCTCTGCTTTCACCAGCCCCCATTCCATCAGGCGTGTTTGTGTCTAAGCCCCTGTAGTAGAAAAGGTTTTTCTTCTATCCCCAGGAAGCTCCCTGGTCATCATGCAAATCAGTGTACACACTGGACGGTACTGTCTGACAACTCTGACTGTCAGAAGCATCCGACCTAATATGAGGGGTGGTGGGACTAAGTTCCAGCTTATATCAGGATGCTCAGAATGTCCTATGGCACATAACGTGCATTTAACTTGCAAAGACGGAGGTTTTGCAGTGCACGTCAAGATCTTGGAAAATAAAATATCTTTAGAAGCAATTGGTTCAATATACTCTGGTACATACAGTACTATACAACTGTAAGAAAAAATGAGGAAGTCACTATGAACTGATATGGAATGATTTCCAGATGTTATTAACTGAACAAGGCAAAGTAGAAAAGGCAAAGATGGCATGCTATCTTTTGTGTGAGAAATAAGAAAATATGAAAATGTACCTGTATCAGTTTGTGATTACAAATAGAAAAATAGGAAAGATCAAGCAGAAAATAATGACATTAGTATCCACAAGAAATAAGAAGAAATGGTGCTTTAGACTGCAATATTTGTGGAATTCTTGGGGGAAGAATTTGTATGTTGAAACCCATGTATTGGTGCTAGGGGATAAGACCTGTAGGTAATTAGGTTATGAGGGTGGAGCCCTCGTGACCGGGGTTAGTACTCTTATAAAAGAAGCCCCAGAGAGCTCCCTTGCCCCTTCTGTCATGTGAGGACACAATTAAAAAGTCTGTGGTCTATGAACCCAGAGAAGGCAATGGCAGCCCACTCCAGTACTCTTGCCTGGAAAATCCCATGGACGGAGGAGCTTGGTGGGCTGTGGTCCATGGGGTCACGAAGAGTCAGACACGACTGAGCAACTTCCCTCTCACTTTTCACATTCACGAATTGAAGAAGGAAATGGCAGCCCACTCCAGTGTTCTTGCCTGGAGAATCCCAGGGACGGGGGAGCCTGGTGGGCTGCCGTCTATGGGGTCGCACAGAGTCGGACACGACTGGAGCGACTTAGCAGTAGCAGCAGCAGTCTATGAACCAGGAAATGGGCTCTCTCCAGATACCAAAATCTGCGAGGACTTCGATCTTAAACTTCCCAGCCTCCAGAACTGTGAGAAATAACTTTATCTTGCTTAGGAGATCAAGCCAGTCAATCCTAAAGGAAGACACCTCTGAATATTAATTGGAAGGACTGATGCTGAGGCTGAAGCCCCAGTGCTTTGGGCACCTGATGCAAAGAGCTGAGTCACTGGAAAAGACTCTGATGCTGGGAAAGATTGAAGGCAGGAGGAGAAGGGGACGACAGAGGATGAGATGGTTGATTGGCAACACCGACGCAATGGAAATGAGTTTGAGCAGACTCCGGGAGGTAGTGAAGGACAGGGAAGCCTGGCATGCTGCAGTCCATGGGGTCACAGAGTCAGACGTAACTGAACAACAATAAAACGTGCCACTCCGTCTACAGTAATTGTTATAGGAACCCAAATGGACTGAGATGGAAATTGGTACCAAGATGTGGGGGTGCTGTTGTAACAAACACCTTTTCAAATGTGGAAGCGGCTTTGGAACTGGATAAAGGGTGGAGGCTGTGAGAATTTGAAATGCTTGCTAGAAAAAGCCTGCATCACCATAAATGGACCATTAAAGACTCATTCTGGAAGGAGCTCAGAAAGAAAAGAGGAGAGCAGTACAGAAAGCCTCAATTTTCTTAAAGAATACCTAGGTAACCCCGAGCAGAATGTTGGTAGAAACACAGACGACAAAGGCCATCATCATGAGGTCTCAGAAAGAAATGAGGAATGTGTTCTTGAACAATGGAGAAAGGGAGATCCTTGTTATAAAGTGGCAAAGAACTTGGCTGAATTATGTTCTGTGCAACATAGAACTTATGAGCGATGAAATGTGGGTGTTTGGCCGAAGCAATATCTAAGCAGTGTTGAAGGAGCAGTCTGGTTCTTTACTGTTTTCAGTGAAATACAAGAAAAAATAAATCATTCCACACAATATTCATACACACGCACAAACAAGTGGGAAATTATTCAGTTAAAAGGAGGAGATCCTGTCATTTGCAACAACGTGGATGGACCTTGAGGGCCTTGCGTGCGTGTGATACATGCATGCTCGGTCGTGTCTGACTCTTTGCAACCCCACAGACTGTAGCCCACCAGGCTCCTCTGTTCATGGAGTTTTCCTGGCAAGAATACTGGAGTGGGTCGCCATTACCTACTCCAGGGGATCTTCCTGACCCAGGCATCGAAACTGTGTCTCTGTCAGCTCCTACACTGGCAGGCGGATTCTTTATCACTAGAGCCACCTGGGAAGCTCCCCTTAAGGGCAGCGTGCTAAGTGAAGCAAGTCAGACAGAGAGAGACAAATCCTGTGTGATCGCACTGACATATAGAATCTTAAAAAACAAACAAAAACAAAACCAAACCCAAACCCACAGATTTCAAGAACAGATTGGTGGTTACCAGATAAGTTTGTTCATCAAAATGTAAGCAGAGGGCTTCCCTTGTGGTTCAGTGGTTAAGAATCTACCTGCCAATGCAGGGGACATGGTTTTGATCCCAAGTCTGGGGAGATCCCACAGGCTGCCAGGCAGCTAAGCCTGTGCACCACAAAAAGAGAAGCCACCGCAGTGAGCGGCCTGAGCACAGCTAGAGACCAGGCCCTGCTCACCACATTGGAGGAAGCCTGCAAACAGAGCAACCGAGACCCAGAACAGCCAAAATTACATGTTCTTAAAAGTGTAATCGGAATTTAAAGATGTGTAATACTCTCAACCTGGGGCTTCCCAGGTGGCTCAGTGGTAAAGGATCTGCCTGCAATGCAGGAGACATGGGTTAGATGCGTGGATGCGAAGATCCCCTGGAGAAGGAAATAGCAACCCNCCAAAATTACATGTTCTTAAAAGTGTAATCGGAATTTAAAGATGTGTAATACTCTCAACCTGGGGCTTCCCAGGTGGCTCAGTGGTAAAGGATCTGCCTGCAATGCAGGAGACATGGGTTAGATGCGTGGATGCGAAGATCCCCTGGAGAAGGAAATAGCAACCCACTCCACTGTTCTTGCCTGGGAAAGTCCTTGGACAAAGGAAAAGGGTCGGACATGACAAAGCAGCTAAACAGCAACCGTGCTCTCAGCCTAGTTGTGTTGAAAAGCACGAGAAAGCCTGTTAAGCTGAGAACACTGGGAGGGTGGTCAAATGACCATTTGCTCCGATCAGTCAGCTCAGGAAAGTAAAAGCAAGAAGCCCCGCATCCCTAAGGTGATTTAGGCCCTGGTGCAGCTGAGCCTTGGTGGGCACACCTCTTGGGGGCACTAGATGCAGACTTTGGCAGCTTCCCTGCGGCACTGTCTGGGCCTGCACACTGAGTACAGGAGCTATGGGGGCATGGCTTCCCTCACCGAGATTTCTAAGGACACCGGGCAGAGCCACAGGTTCAGAACCCCACCCCCGAGGAGAGTCACTGCTCCAGACCCCAGTCAGCAGGAGCGGTCCAGGCAGAGAACCACTGCACGGGCAGGGTCGCTGCAGAGACCCCCAGTGCCCAGAGGCGCGGTGGGGCAGGGCCTCCCAGAACATCGGGTGCTGGGCCCTTGTCCCACAGAGCTGCCGAGGCAGCACCCCTGCCCCTGTGTGTGCAGTCGGTTGTTCTCCTGTCTTTAAGTTTCATGTGGCTTGCCTTGCTGGGTTTGGACTTGCTCAAGACCATTCCCTCCTTCCCTCTCTCCTATCTCTCCCATTTGGAATAGGAATGTCTGTAAGTCCCACCATTGTGTTTTAGAGACATATAACCTGTTTAGGTCCATGGGTTCACAGCTGGAGAGCAGTTTGCCTCAGGATAAATCAAACCTCGAGTCTCACTCATACCTGACTTAGATAATACTTAGGGGAAACCTTGGACTCTCAGACTTCACACTTGCTACTAGAAGGAGTTAAGACTTTGAGGGCTATTGGGATCGAATGAATGTATTTTGCATGTGAGAGGTACATGTTTTGGGGGGACAGGTCAGGATATACTGATATATACTTAATATTTGTGTCCCACCAACTTCATATGTTGAACTCTAATCTCCAGTGGGATAGAATTTGAAGATAGGGGGCTTTGGGGAGGGGTCATGAGGGTGGAGTTCTCATGAATGGGGTTATTGCCCTTATATCAAGCCCCACAGAGCTCACTTTTCCCCTTCTTCTGTGAGAGGTTATAGCCAAAGTAAGGCTGTCTGTGAACCAGGAAGCAGGCCCTCAGCAGACGCTGGATCTGCCAGGGCCTTGATCTTGGACTTCCAGACTCCAGAATTGTGAGAAACAAATTTTTGGTCCCCAGTCTATACCATTTCATTATAGCATCCTTAAAAGACAGGGAGAATGGGGTGGAAGGGATATGTGAGGAAGTGGTACTTTTCTGAGGGTATCTTTTCAAAATAGTTTTGACTTTTGTAAATAAGTCAATAGTCTATAAACACCAAAAGCAAATTAAATAGATAAGAAGAGGCAGAGAAAAGAGATGGAAGGCAAACTGAAACAAATGAAGCTACCTATTTCAAGTAAGGATTATAACCACACAGAAGGTGCAGGGAGAGAAAGAAATAATCCAAGAGAATATCCCTGTTCTTAGGAAATATACACTGCAATATCTAAGAATAAAGAACTAAGATATATGTAGCTTATCACAGCATTAAAAANTACCTGCCAATGCAGGGGACATGGTTTTGATCCCAAGTCTGGGGAGATCCCACAGGCTGCCAGGCAGCTAAGCCTGTGCACCACAAAAAGAGAAGCCACCGCAGTGAGCGGCCTGAGCACAGCTAGAGACCAGGCCCTGCTCACCACATTGGAGGAAGCCTGCAAACAGAGCAACCGAGACCCAGAACAGCCAAAATTACATGTTCTTAAAAGTGTAATCGGAATTTAAAGATGTGTAATACTCTCAACCTGGGGCTTCCCAGGTGGCTCAGTGGTAAAGGATCTGCCTGCAATGCAGGAGACATGGGTTAGATGCGTGGATGCGAAGATCCCCTGGAGAAGGAAATAGCAACCCACTCCACTGTTCTTGCCTGGGAAAGTCCTTGGACAAAGGAAAAGGGTCGGACATGACAAAGCAGCTAAACAGCAACCGTGCTCTCAGCCTAGTTGTGTTGAAAAGCACGAGAAAGCCTGTTAAGCTGAGAACACTGGGAGGGTGGTCAAATGACCATTTGCTCCGATCAGTCAGCTCAGGAAAGTAAAAGCAAGAAGCCCCGCATCCCTAAGGTGATTTAGGCCCTGGTGCAGCTGAGCCTTGGTGGGCACACCTCTTGGGGGCACTAGATGCAGACTTTGGCAGCTTCCCTGCAGCACTGTCTGGGCCTGCACACTGAGTACAGGAGCTATGGGGGCATGGCTTCCCTCACCGAGATTTCTAAGGACACCGGGCAGAGCCACAGGTTCAGAACCCCACCCCCGAGGAGAGTCACTGCTCCAGACCCCAGTCAGCAGGAGCGGTCCAGGCAGAGATCCACTGCACGGGCAGGGTCGCTGCAGAGACCCCCAGTGCCCAGAGGCGCGGTGGGGCAGGGCCTCCCAGAACATCGGGTGCTGGGCCCTTGTCCCACAGAGCTGCCGAGGCAGCACCCCTGCCCCTGTGTGTGCAGTCGGTTGTTCTCCTGTCTTTAAGTTTCATGTGGCTTGCCTTGCTGGGTTTGGACTTGCTCAAGACCATTCCCTCCTTCCCTCTCTCCTATCTCTCCCATTTGGAATAGGAATGTCTGTAAGTCCCACCATTGTGTTTTAGAGACATATAACCTGTTTAGGTCCATGGGTTCACAGCTGGAGAGCAGTTTGCCTCAGGATAAATCAAACCTCGAGTCTCACTCATACCTGACTTAGATAATACTTAGGGGAAACCTTGGACTCTCAGACTTCACACTTGCTACTAGAAGGAGTTAAGACTTTGAGGGCTATTGGGATCGAATGAATGTATTTTGCATGTGAGAGGTACATGTTTTGGGGGGACAGGTCAGGATATACTGATATATACTTAATATTTGTGTCCCACCAACTTCATATGTTGAACTCTAATCTCCAGTGGGATAGAATTTGAAGATAGGGGGCTTTGGGGAGGGGTCATGAGGGTGGAGTTCTCATGAATGGGGTTATTGCCCTTATATCAAGCCCCACAGAGCTCACTTTTCCCCTTCTTCTGTGAGAGGTTATAGCCAAAGTAAGGCTGTCTGTGAACCAGGAAGCAGGCCCTCAGCAGACGCTGGATCTGCCAGGGCCTTGATCTTGGACTTCCAGACTCCAGAATTGTGAGAAACAAATTTTTGGTCCCCAGTCTATACCATTTCATTATAGCATCCTTAAAAGACAGGGAGAATGGGGTGGAAGGGATATGTGAGGAAGTGGTACTTTTCTGAGGGTATCTTTTCAAAATAGTTTTGACTTTTGTAAATAAGTCAATAGTCTATAAACACCAAAAGCAAATTAAATAGATAAGAAGAGGCAGAGAAAAGAGATGGAAGGCAAACTGAAACAAATGAAGCTACCTATTTCAAGTAAGGATTATAACCACACAGAAGGTGCAGGGAGAGAAAGAAATAATCCAAGAGAATATCCCTGTTCTTAGGAAATATACACTGCAATATCTAAGAATAAAGAACTAAGATATATGTAGCTTATCACAGCATTAAAAATGTATAAACATTTATAATTATGTATATAAGAGAGAAAATACATAATAGATGTGATAAACTGTAAACAATAGGTAAATCTGGGTAAAGTGCATATGAATGCGCAATACTTAGTTTTGCAACTTTTTTGTGACTTTGCAGTTCTTTTTAAATAAAATGCTTAAAAATGCGTTTCCATTTGCCTTGCATTTAGCCATTTTCTGGTATGTTCATAGGACTTCCCAGGTGGTGCTAGTGGTAAAGAATCTGCCAATGCATGAGACATAAAAGACCTGAGTTCAAGCCCCGGGTCGGGAAGATCCCCTGGAGAAGGGCATGGCTACCCACTCCAGTATTTTTGCCTGGAGAATCCCATGGACAGAGGAGCCTGGTGGGCTACAGTCTATAGGGTCTCAAAGAGTCGGACACGACTGAGTGACTAATGCTTCATACTTTACTTGGCGTGTTCGTGTGCATTGGTACTCTTGATCTTCCCAGCAACCCCACTGAGGCAGGCGGGACAGGCATTGTTATTTACATTTCCCATTTTACAAGTACAGAAGTTGTGGGACAAAATGTGCTGAGTGACTTACCAGGTATCACATCCTGGACCCTCAACTCCTAACGGAAAGCCTAAGCTTCCTCCCATGATAACCACATACACTTTCCCATCTACCAGACTCCATTTACAATTCTTGCTAGTAATCTCTCCAGGAGGCAACTAATTCCATAATTCTATCTCCATGAGTTTATTAGTCAGCCTTTGAAACCCAACTTAAGAGTCAGCTGATCCCCTGCCCCCCAGAATCCCAGAGGGCAGTCATCTGTTCTCTGCAGCATCAGTACACGCATTTACTCTAGAACTGAGGACACACAGTGTTATGTCCTATTTGTTTCTGTTTGTCTCCATAAAGAGCAAGGACCAAGTATGCTTCCTCTGACCGCCAGCCCCAAGCTCTGAGCCTGGCTCTGAATGTTTGATGAATAAATGACTGTAGGGCTGAATGAAATCTCCTCTTATTTGACCTAAACTCACCTCAATCAAGTCTCAAAGTGAGCCTTTCATCGTGGAAATGGAATTAAGTAGGGTTACTGTTGACGCTGTCCGGCTGGCATACCTCACTGGCCCCATCCCTTTCTCTCACAGGGTAGCAGATTAAGAGGGGTGACAGGTCACAGGGAAGCAGTGTGGTGTTTCTCCTAATACAGTAAAGAGCATCCTATGAATGTAGTTTAGAGGGAAGGTCCCTAATCTGGCCAACATGTAGGAAGCAACGGTGTGGACTAAGTCTGGGGGAGGCAGTGGGCAGAGGAGCAGAACCCTGGGGGTCGGGGTAGGGGGCTTAGCAGGAAACTTCTCCTGAATCACAGATTGCAAATCAACTCATGGTTCAGCCCACTAGGGAAATGAGAATTTGAGTGGAGTGACATTTAACACAATTCAGGTGACTACTTCCCCCACATAAGTAAACCAGAAAATAAGCAAGAAAGGGACATTGCACACCCATCTTAGGAAACCTAACTGATGTCTACCTTCGCGATTCACCACCCTCAGGGGACCGGGGGCTATGATCTCTCCGGCACAACTCTGTGCAGAGTGTGAGCAGATAGAACCTCCAAATAAACCCCTGGATTTGAGACAAGGCTGAAATCTTATTTGAAGGGATTTGCTTTCGATTTCATTTTTTTAAACACATTTTTAATAACAAGCCTATTCAATCAAAAGGCAGCATTAGACTCCTTGGAACAGCAGTGGGATCTTCCTCAATGTAAATTGGATCCTTTCCTAAACCCACTGCTTTTGATTCTGCCAGCTCAGATCTCTCCTTGGTCAGTAACTCACAAAGCCTTGTCATCAGTGGAGTGGAGGAAATGCAGTTAGGAGCATCCCTAAGTACACCTCTGGACCCATCCCTGTAAGGCAGGAGAGCAAGCTCCCATTCCCTGGCCACCAGTGAGTGACATTATGAATATGAATTTTAATACTGGAGTTGGGTGGATCCTGGTACCTGGATACCCACCCCTCTCACAGCATTGAGAGCCAAATCAGCCTCTCTTTAACTTTCTCACTGTTACAAATTTGTGACATAGTCATTTCACTGTTTTCCTAGAAATATTCCAAACCTAGCAGAGTTTAATCTAATAGTGATATAGACCTTCTCGAGTCCAGGGACAAGGAGAGAATGAGCACCTAATCTAAGGAGACAAAGCCTAAAATTTAATATATTCTCAACACAGCAGCCAGACGGATCCTGTAAGAGCCTATAGAATATGTCCCTCCCCTGTCAAACCTCCATGTGGCTTCCCATTGCACCCAGAAAACCCCTACAGTGGCTGCAAAGCCCAGGGTGATCAGGTCCCATTACTTCTTGGACCTCATCCTCTGCAGTTTTCCCCTTTGTCACGCCATTCCTGCGACCCAGGCCCCCACCCCTGGTCCTCCAGCACACCAGGCCCATAGGCTCCGTGCTTGCTCTTGCCTCTGCCGGGGTCCTCCTCTCCCAAGCACCCCCTTGGCTCTGGTTCCTCATTCCTTTACTTCTTCACTGAAGCATCATCTCAGAAAGGCCTGCCCTGACGACCTTGTCTTAGATCACGGCACCCCCACCCTTCCTCTGCCCTCCTCCTGGTGGAGCCCTTGTTACCAGCTGACACACCACTTGTTCCAGTGATCTGCTTACTGTCTGGGGCCTCTAGTAGACAGTGAGGTCCTATCAGGGTGGGCATTTTTGTCTGTTTTACTCACCACTCACTCATGAGGACCTAGAATAGCACCACACACATAGTATAATAAGTACTCCAAACAGGTTTGTGGAATGAATGGAAGGGAAGAAGGTGGAGACTTCTGGACCCCAAATCCCACCACCTTCTAACAGGGCTCCTGCCCCAGGCTTCTCTGGTTCAGCCTTGACTCATGATTTCTGCTCTCTCCCATGGCCTGGCTCAAATTTGACCTGTGCCCATGACAACAGAGGGGCCAAGACATGGGGAAGTAACCTCAGCATTTCCCAGGGTTGTGGCTTCACTTGCATCTATGACACTCTTCCTTGATTTGGAGATGTGTAATTGACTCTCCAGTCCCTCAGCACCTCTCTCCTTCAGGCAGAGAAATCCCAATATCTAAAAGAAAGAGAGGCCTTCCCTGGCGGTCCAGTGGTTAAGACTTCACCCTTGCAATATAGGAGGTGCAGGTTCAATCCCTGGTCAGGGAATTAAGGTTCCACATGCCATGCACTGCAGCCAAAGTTTTTGTTTTTGTTTTTGTTTTTTCAAATAAAATTGAAAAGAGAGGAAGGAAGGAAGAGAAAGAGAAAGAAAACCTTCGACTATTTTATTTAGGCAAATAAGTCATTGGTTTGGCTAGAACAGGTGATCTTGAAGCACATGCAACAGAGGGCTAGTCGGCAAGGCAGGATCCCCTCTCATTGCTGAGCCTGCCTCCTAACCCTCACCACTTGCAGCCCTGTCCAAGGCCTCCTCCCACAGACTCATCGCTGAGCCAGCTCGAAGAGGAGCCCCTCTTTGAATCTCAGAGAAACGTACACTTTCAGAATCATAAAGTACACATGGACCCGGAAGAGAAATTCAACAGACACCCGTCCCTTCCTGCTATGGCAGTTCTTTCAAGACTCGCCAACAGTAACATCCAATGAAAGTGAAAGTGTTCATCGTTCAGTCGTGTCTGACTCTTCTCAACTGTGTTCGACTCTTTGTGACCCCATGGACTGTAGCCCGCCAGGCTCTGCTGTCCATGGGATTCTCCAGGCAAGAACACTGAAGTAGGTAGCCATGCCCTTCTCCAGGGGATCTTCCTGACCCAGGGATCGAACTTAGGTCTCCTGCATTGCAGGCAGATTCTTTACCATCTGAGCCACAAGGGAAGTCCAGCATCCAGAGCTGCTGTCTAAACAGCCGCACACAGATGCAGTNCCCTTCTCCAGGGGATCTTCCTGACCCAGGGATCGAACTTAGGTCTCCTGCATTGCAGGCAGATTCTTTACCATCTGAGCCACAAGGGAAGTCCAGCATCCAGAGCTGCTGTCTAAACAGCCGCACACAGATGCAGTGATTTCTCAGTGTCAGAGGGCATGGCAGAAGCATGTGCCATCTGGTTCTTGAAATTATCAAGGAGGGGCCCCCCTTTCACTGGGGAGACACCTTAAGGCAGGTTTCATATCTGAGATACACCCGGTTGTGGGAGCAAAAATTTCGAGAGGCCTTTTTTGGATGCCATGAGTGTCAGGCTCCCAGACTTCCCATCCACCACGAGCACATCCCCCTCCACCAGTGATGGTCACAGCAGTTCTGGAAACCAGAGGGAATAAGGATGCCTACGCGAATGTGCATGTTGGGGTGGAGGGAGGTGTGGGCCACAAACTCTGCCGAACATTGTTCCCAATCATTCCAGACCAGATTCAATTGAAATGACACAGTTTTCAAAAACAATTTCTGGGTAAGTGGTGGAGAAAATAGGATCACCCTGAACACATGGAGAGAAGGAAGTAGCAGCCTGCCGCTCCCCCTGCCCACCAGAGCAGAGATGTGTTCTGGTCCACAGGCAGGTGAGGCTGGCAAGGTTCCTTCCTCCCATATCTTCGCACAGAGGCATCGGCTGGGCTCGGACAATGACTTGTGTGGGTTGTCATGACGATGAAATTGAAACTGGGATAAACAATAGCCACTCAACCAGCAGCCTAACCTCAGAACTGACCTGTCATTACGATGGCAGCCGCCTGGGCCTCATATAGATACAAGAGATGAGCATCTCTGAGCAGCTTTCATAACAGGTGGCTAAACAGGAGGTTGGAAATCAACTGGCTCTTTTTGCCCTTTCTTGAGCTAAACTAGGGGATCGAGCGGCATCCTAGGAAAGGTTCCCAGAGCCTGTAGAGGGACAGAAAAGCACAGAAAGCTACTGGAGTGGCCCTAGATGCCCACCACACCCCAGCAGAAAAGGTGAA